>OY757544.1:1966833-2003195 GCA_963584105.1 Alviniconcha strummeri
GTTGTGAGTCAGTTGTGCTGTGAGCTGTGAGTTGTGCTGTGAGCTGTGAGTTGTGAGTCAGTTTTGCTGTGAGCTGTGAGTTGTGAGTCAGTTGTGCTGTGAGCTGTGAGTTGTGCTGTGAGTTGTGAGTTGTCGTGCTGTGAATTGTGCTGTGAGCTGTGAGTTGTGAGTCAGTTGTGCTGTGAGCTGTGAGTTGTGAGTTGTCGTGCTGTGAGTTGTGCTGTGAGCTGTGAGTTGTGCTGTGAGCTGTGAGTTGTGAGTCAGTTGTGCTGTGAGCTGTGAGTTGTGAGTTGTCGTGCTGTGAGTTGTGCTGTGAGCTGTGAGTTGTGCTGTGGGCTGTGAGTTGTGAGTTGTCGTGCTGTGAGCTGTGAGTTGTGAGTTGTCGTGCTGTGAGCTGTGAGTTGTGAATTGCCGTGCTGTGAGTTGTACTGTGAGTTGTGAGTTGTGCTGTGAGCTGTGAGTTATCGTGCTGTGAGTTGTGCTGTGAGTTATCGTGCTGTGAGCTGTGAGTTGTCGTGCTGTGAGTTGTGCTGTGAGCTGTGAGTTGTGCTGTGATTGCCATGCTGTGAGCTGTGAGTTGTGCTGTGATTGCCATGCTGTGAGCTGTGAGTTGTGCTGTGGTTGCCATGCTGTGAGCTGTGAGTTGTGCTGTGATTGCCATGCTGTGAGCTGTGAGTTGTGCTGTGATTGCCATGCTGTGAGCTGTGAGTTGTGCTGTGATTGCCATGCTGTGAGCTGTGAGTTGTGCTGTGATTGCCATGCTGTGAGCTGTGAGTTGTGCTGTGATTGCCATGCTGTGAGCTGTGAGTTGTGCTGTGATTGCCATGCTGTGAGCTGTGAGTTGTGCTGTGAGTGCGGCCTGCGTGTGATTATCTGACACGCTTCAAAACTCCTATGCTCTGCGGGGTGAGGGTCCCAGCCAGTCTTCTCTTCGTTTTCTTTTCTTTCACATAGTGTCCCCTCCCCCCCCTCCCCCCACACACATATACTTCTCCGTTCTCTCATCCCTGCAACATTCCTTCCTGAACCCGTGTGTGTGTGTGTGTGTGTGTGTGTGTGTGTGTGTGTGTGTGTGTGTGTGTGTGTGTGTGTGTGTGTGTGTGTGTGTGTGTGTGTGTGTGTGTGTGTGTGTGTGTGTGTGTGTGATGTGCCGAGGAATATATTTTTGAGGCTTTATGTACATGCATTTTTTTGATCGTGTAAAGAATGAATGATGTGCTGACCCTTATCGGTTAGATGCCGCAGAATAAAAAAAACTTATTATTTCTTTATTATTGGTATTGTTCAGTGCTGTCACAATGAACACGGCTCGCTGTCACAATGAACACGGCTCAGCCAGTCGGGCAGAGCAGAAATATTGCCAGACCGACAAACAGAATGAAAACCACCGTGACTGAAATTTACCATTTTCAAGCACAAATTCCCAAAACAGCAGCAACGACAAAACGACAATCTCACAACTAGGTCAACAGTGAAAATGCATTTATTTTGTGTGAAAGTTTTGAGTCGTCATAATGTCACTGATTTATTCAGTTAATGTCCAGTCACGATGTGACTGTCTGGCTGGGCCGCAAATCGGATTACGACGGACTTGTTTGTTTTTCTTCTTCTTCTTCTTCTTCTTTGTTTTGTTTTACAAGGACTGTAATTTAGGTTCAGTCCAACAACTAGTCCTTTCCAAGCTACTGATGAGTAAAAGTAAAGTTACGGGCATCACTGATATAATATAAACATGAACGAATAACTTGAGTGAAATTTATACATGAAAATTTATAAATCACGAACTTCCAGACAGATAACCACAGTGCATACACCACATGTATAAACTTCAGTACAACTAGCAGATAAGGCAGTAGAACATCTGATATATTCACTGCAATGATATGATTAAAGATATTGGAGAAGAAAACACTGAGAAGCAACCACTGCTTATTTTATAAACAACAATAAGAGGGAAGGACGAGAGAGAGAGAGAGAGAGAGAGAGAGAGAGAGAGAGAGAGAGAGAGAGAGAGAGAGAGAGAGAGAGAGAGAGAGAGAGAGAGAGAGAGAGAGAGATCCTGAGAAGGTTGTATAGGTGAAGAGAGACTGAGACCGGGGGGTGGGGGGGGGGGGTACAGAGACAGTGCGAGAGACGGAGGGGATTACAGAGAGAGACACAGAGAGAGTGAGACGGGGGAGGGGGGTGGTACAGAGAGAGAGAGAGAGAGAGAGAGAGAGAGAGAGAGAGAGAGAGAGACTGAGAAAGACGGGGGGGGGGGGGGGGGCGGATTACAGAGACAGAGTGAGACGGGGGAGGGGGGTGGTACAGAGAGAGAGAGAGAGAGAGAGAGAGAGAGAGAGAGAGAGAGAGAGAGGAGAGAGAGAGAGAGAGAGAGAGAGAGAGACGGGGGGAGGGTGGGGGGGGTAACAGAGAGAAAGAGGTGGTGGCGATACAAGGATGTGCGGAACGCGCCAGCAGAAGGTCCATGCGTGGCTCATTTTGCAGTAGGCGGCCAGAGGTGTTTGTGGCGTGGCGGGCAGCCTTTACAGTAAGCGGGTATGGCAAGACGGGCACCGCTCGGCACAGCCCGCTCCACTGACTGACTGTCTTAGCTGTTGAAGCCCCGATACTATGGACCATGGGCCAAGAAATCAGTCACGGCGCACGCTGCGCGAAAGGATCATGAACTAGGCGTGGCGGAAAGGGTTGACACCTGCCGCTTCGCCCCAAGCCGAGGCAAAATAACACAGAAGCATTCAGTTTTAAGGGAGAACAGCTTTGTGATCTGTTTACTTGTTCTACGATTGCTTGGTCTTACAGAGGCATCTGGAAATACGTACGTACCGTTGCAGATTATATTTTTTGACCAAACACTCACTGGCGGTGTTGTTCGGTTACAGTGCAGTACAAAATGACCGAGCAGTTTGCAGTCAGGGCCTCCGGGTACTGATCGTTGACTGTAGCAGTTTGTTGTTGTTGTTGTTGTTGTTGTTTTGCTTTGTTTTTGTCTGAAGTGTTGAGCCACAAAATCAGAGTGTTTTAATTCCACTGCAAACAATTTGATGTTGTTCTATATTTTCCTAGTTATTACTGACATTATTATTATTTTAATATCATTCGTCCGTTGGTAAAATCACCTCATAGCGGGTGAATCAAGCCGGTGGCAGTGGTCTTTCTATTATAAATGTGATGTTGCTACAGTATCAGTTGTGCCGGTCGGACACTCAGTCTATCCGTGGCCGTGTCACAGACGGTTAGGCTTAGCGAAGAGAGAGAGAGAAAGAGAGAGAGAGAGAGAGAGAGAGGGGGGGGGAGAGAGAGAGAGAGAGAGAGAGAGAGAGAGAGAGAGAGAGAGAGAGAGAGAGAGAGAGAGAGAGAGAGAGAGAGAGAGAACTGTTTTCATTTTCAGTTGTTAAAATCAGCCGCTGCTCTTCTGTTACACCTGCCGCTTCTCTGTTCTCCTCCGTAGAATATATAGTCCATCTGTTGGATGAAATGAATTACTATGAACCCGAAGGTCTCTCCGCCGCCGGAGGATCCACTGAGAACCCAAGCCCTCTTAGCGGTCCTGTAAGTTAGTAAGTAAACATGGTGCTTAACCTCGGCACTGACAGAAACCATAAGGCTTATTGTGGACGGGGAGAAGGTGGGGGAAGGGTTGTGGAGATGGGGGGGGGGGGGGGGGAGATCATATACCTATAGTCGCTACACTGTCACCACCATAATGACTCCATGCATTAAGATGGTCAGCGATGAGAGCCATTTTAATGTTTCATAATTGTGAAGGACAGAGTCACAAGGCAGTGTCCACATACCACAACTTTTGAAGAGAAAGGAGAGCCGAACGGGATTCGAACCGAAGTCCCTCTGCTTACCACCCTAAAGCCTTAACGCTAGGCCAAACCGGCTCACAGCGGTCCTGTGTTTTTGCTGCTTAACGTCCACGGAGGCGAGAAGGCCTATTGGGGACGGGGACGAGTGGGAAATGGGGACAGAAGAGTGAAACCTCGAAACAGGCGCCAACCCGGAAGACCAAGGCTGCCGTGGACCGCCGCAGAACAACAGGATGTTAAGGCAGTGTCCGTCCGGCATTGCTCAGCGACCACAGCATCACGCAATTGTTGTCCCAACTGCTATGCAGAACAGTCACAATGTCCGTAGCTCTGCCGTTGGGAAACAACTGAAGCAAAAGAAGTCCAACTCTCTCTCTAGCCCAGCACCACCTCTCTGCTCTTGATCTTATTTCGGTATCCGTTCCACCCCCGTGTTACCGCAGTAGCACGTAAAAGATCCCGGTCATTCTGCCAAGTGCAGGTGGCAGGTTACAGTTAAACACGCATACACCTTACGTATGTGGCTGTGCATGAAGTGACATGGTGCATGGTTGTATGGTGTACACAGACTTGCGCCGAAACGGCTGCAGTTTCATGTGGCACCAGCCATGCCAGCGCTGTAAGTACACCACTACGGTGGATATTCAAAAACGCGCTATAAAAAGCTAGTCACTCGTGTAGCACCACATGTGAGCGCAGTGAGTCTGCTCAAGAGAGCGGAGAATAGCGCTTTATAAGCGATCATCAATCAATCAATCAGTCTCTTCTGGGCTAGCTTCTTCTTGAGAGTCCAGCTCACATCCCTCCTCTTGATCTCGCCTGGACTCTGACTGAGCGGTCCTGCAATGGACCTGTGAAATTATAGGTCCAGGGTCCTGCGGGCCTTGCGAACCGCTTTGGCCTAGCGGTAAGCGGAGGGGCCTCGGTTCGAATCCGCTTCAGCTCTCCTTTCTCTTCAAAGGTTGTGGTCTGTGACTTTTTCCCTCACAATTAACGAAACATTAAAATGGCCCTCATTGCTGCCCATCTTAATGCAGGAGTCATTTTGGTGGTGTTATTGTAGCGATAGGTATATAATATCCCTCTTCTCCTACCTCCATACCTCCTCCCCCCCCCCCCCCTTCTCCCTGTCCCTAATAAGCCTTGTGGTTTCTGTGGACGTTAAGCATTATGTTTACTTACAAACGTGCCGCCAGCAGGTTGCAACTTACACAGCTCTGCAGCACTGAATGCCTCACCTACCGGGCCAGGACTCCTGCCCTTAATCTAGTCGGTTCAATCGACTCATTTTCCCGGGCCTGTCTGGCTCTTCAAACATCAGTGGGTACATCATGAGTACATGAAGTCACGGTCAGTCTGAATTGTCACGAACTATGATTCAGGGCTTTGCCTGTGATTTGGTGACCTTTAAGTTCACGTTCAACCCGATAACACCTTCGCGGATAGCTCGGCGTCAGATATTAGCCAAGTGTCTCCGTTTCTCTCAGCATTTCAAGTCTTCAGTGTTCTTTTTTGGCTCAAAGGCTACTCAGACCCCCTCTTTTCCCATGTTGTTGTTGTTGTTGTCATCGTCGTTGTTATTGTTGTTGTTGTTGTTCTTCTTCTTCTTCTTCTTCTTTGGTGAGTTGTACTTTTCGTATTTGTTGAAAATGCTTGACCTGTGAGTGCATGTGTTGATGCGTGTAACTGGTAGGGTTGGCTGACTGTTTGGGGGGGGGGGGGGGGGGCGTGCCCTCCAGACTCTAAGTTAAAGAACTCAGTGTTTTATGTGTACTTATGTTCATGTATTAGGCTGTGTGTTATTTTACTCGTATCTTTTATGCAGTCGTAAGGCACATTTTTATGTTATTCATAGACAATAAAGATTCTGTATTGTATATTCTGTATTTTTCTTCTTTTTCTTCTTCTTCTTCTTATAATAATAATAATGGAAATTTGTAAAGCGACTACCCTGCAGCTAAAAGCGCTGCCGAATAAACAGAATAATTATAACACACATAATGCCGTACATCGAAATGGAAAATGTTATCAGCAGTTTAACAAAAACTAACACATAGTGTAGACGTCAACAAGGGTTCAAGCAAGATGCACACACACACTCACACACACACACACACACACACACACACACACACACACACACACACACACTCACACACACACACACACACACACACACACACACACACACACACACACACACACACACACACACACACACACACACACACACACTATACAGACTGATTAGGGGTGAAGGACAATGCTGTAGCTAAAATATTCTGAAATTTTTGTCTTGAGTTTGCGGCTTTGAAGGAAGAGAGAGTAGCTGAGTGCCTGATGCACGGTTTTAGGGGAGATTGTTCCAAATGTGTG
This sequence comes from Alviniconcha strummeri, assembly GCA_963584105.1. NCBI lineage: Eukaryota > Metazoa > Mollusca > Gastropoda > Provannidae > Alviniconcha > Alviniconcha strummeri. Next base: position 1,973,025 of record OY757544.1, read on the forward strand.
GGCCGAAGTGTGAGAAAATGCGAAAGCCACGAGTTTTACGGTTGAAGCGCTGGGGCCGTCTGAGCATGTGTGTGTCTGACGAAGGACTGTAAGTAAGTAAGCATGGTGCTTAACGTCCACAGAAACGGTAAGGCTTATTAGGGACGGGGAGAATGGGGTACGGAGGTGGGAGGAGAGGGAGATTATATACCTATCGCTACACTGTCACCACCTGAATGACTCCTGCATTAAGATAGGCAGTGAGGAGAGCCATTTTAATGCTTCATTAATTGTGAGGGACAAAGTCACAAGACAGTGTCCACAGACCACAATTTTTGAAGAGAAAGGAGAGCCGAACGGGATTCGAACCGAGGTCCTTCTGCTTACCAGCCTAACGCCTTTCCGCTAGGCCAAACCGGCCCACAAAGGATTGTAAAGGAGTAGTCAGTATATAGGTCCATGGGTGTAGTAGCTCCGAAACTGAGATAGCCGGGGGAGAAACCTGCAATTACGTCGTAACACTGACATGCAAGTAGTTTTGTATTTTATTCGTTCAGAACCTCAGTGGGAGCCAGTGGAACTGCTGTAGGAGAGGCCGTGTGCAGGTTTGATGGTGTGGTGCTCTGAGGCTGAATAAGGCGTGCAGCAATATTTTGCCGGCCTTTCTGCAGCAGCATCAGTTGAATAACAGACCTGGGAGTGCCCATGAGAAGACAATTGCAATACTCTAATCTGGACAAAGGCACTCGATGTTACTAGTACCAGTTCAGGTTTTGCTGCATCTTCTGTGAGGTACCTGCGGGTGGAGCTGATGCGTTTTAGTTCATAGTACTGTAGGCTGTTTGGCATTGAGATTTTGATTACGTGTTGCTTCCTTAGTTGTGAACTGAGTTTAGTAACCCTAAACTCAGTTCCTGACGAAAACCCAGTTTTGTGTGTACCGACCATGATTGACTACGGTGACGATGGTAAGCAGTGACAAGAGGACAGTGAAGGTGTTGAGAGAAGAGAATGGTTTCGGTTTCATCCTCATTAAGTTTGAGTTGGTTGTTGCACATCCATGCTCATCGTATGTACGGCGATTGCAGGTCAGTCACGTGTAGCTTTGCACATCATTTGGTGGAGTTGATTTTTAAAGTTGGGTGTCCCTCTTCTTTGTGTTAATAATGTTGGCCTTTAACTTTGCAAATTTGACTCGATATAGATCCTGCCTTTAAGACATGCCAATTAAATCTCAATTATCCAAATCCCCAACTGCAGTGGCGGAGTCAGTAAAACCAAAATGATCGAAAGCGCTCGCAGAAGCCATTGAGTGCGACTTCCGGAATTTCGCCTTTCGTCACACTTGCTCTCACAACACAGCGTCAAAGCACACTCGTGCTCCACAAATCGACTGGCAAACTTATGTTTGCATGGAACGGACCCCATTTCCAGCCCTCTTCTAGAGACTTTCGAGTAGGTTAAAGAACAACTTGTTGAAATGTCTCACCTTTTGATCGAGCTGAACGGAATGATTCTTGCCTCAAAAGAGCGAAACTGAGGAGGCGACTGTTTTGTGTTCGTCTGCTAACTTTTGCTTTGAGTGCGTGTGTTTCGGTTTGATAAACTTCGCCAAACGTCAGCTCGTGTTTACATTGATGTCACTTCAACTTACAATGCGGGCGGGTCGTCAGTGCTTATCTAATCACAAGTTGCGGTGAATAATGAACTTTTCTGTGTTCTTTGCAGGCTTGTGTTATGGCAGAGAAGCGAGAGGGAGTGGAGCGGAGCAGAAGGAAGCGTGAAACAGAGCGAGATTCAAAGCATTCGTGAATGTCCCAGTACGCCAACCAAACCCACGGAGGAGGAGGTGGTGGACAGGGGGAGAGGGAAGGTTCGCAGTCACAACATCAAGTTTTCTTCAGGTCAGTGCACACCAGCCTTTTTATTCCGCTTACGATTGTTGATGGGTGGTTTGAGGCCCCGAGTTGGATTCGTGCTGGGAGAGCCTGTAGTGACTGCTGGTTTCTCCGTGGCATAGGGCTGCAATTCGCCGTGCTCAAGTTCATAAATCAAAGCTTATAAAATGGGTTCTGCTCTGTAGTCTTTACTCTTAGTCACGTGTCGTTGGGTGTTGACGTTAACACCTTGATTAAGAATAAGCTCTAGGACAAGATGTTTACAGTTTTCAGTCATCTAGCCAGCTATAGCCACCTCTCTCATGAACCATTTTTGTACTGTGAACTGTCGCCTGCTTCACTTGTACTGGGTTGCAGGCAGTGACTTTGGGTCTATACATACTCATACATGTACATAACACAAATGTATGCATGCACACATGCATGTGTGTTAACATGCATAACACACATGCACACATATATATGCACACACACACACACACACACACACACACACACACACACACACACACACACACTCACACACACACACATGTATACTATAATATAATGTGTGTGTGTGTGTGTGTGTGTGTGTGTGTTATGCATGTTCACACACACACACACACACACACACACACACACACACACACACACACACACACACACACACACATGGAAGCCACACCTTTGTTACAATCATGCTAACTCTGCCTTTACTGTAGTAATGGTGTCACAGTATTGATTTGAACACTGGGATTCAGTGCATGGATGTGTGCATGTAGTGGAGCTTCATTAATAACAATTTAGTGGACACCATGACTATGGTTTGCAGTGAACTTGACTAAGAAAAGAAACTTTTTAGAAAGACAAAGGGAACTGGTCAAAGGATTCATAAATGTGCTGTAATGATACCAGATTAATTCCTGATCCATTTCATCTTGTTACTCTTCACAGTTTTACCATTCACACTGATCACAGCAAAGCAGGCATAGTTTGAGGGCAATGAGGGATTCCTAAACATGTTATACATCATGTGCCTATGAATTCCCAGTCCATTATGTTAGTATCATAATCATTCACAACAAAGTGTACATAGGTCAAGAGATTCCAAAACATGCCACACATTATGTGCTATTAATTCCTAGTCCAACATCATGTTAGTATCATAATCATTAACAACAAAATGGGCACAAGTCAAAGGAATCATAAACATGTAGTACAACATGCACATCATGAATTCCCAGTAGTGAATACATTATGTTACTTTTGTTAGTTACATTTGGAACAAAATCTGTCTCAAGGGCTATGGCTTCCAACATTCAGTATTATGTGATATGTGCACACAAAGTAACATAATATATATATGCCTGTACTCATTGCATTTCCCTAGTGGCTTCTTGAAACTAATAGAAAACCTACTTGCTTCACTTTTGATTTCCAAGGTCATACACACACACATACACATATGTACATGTGTATGGAATGTTGTGTGCGAATGTAACTTCACTTTCTAGCCCCCAGGGGCCAAAAGCTCAATAAAACCTTGAACCATACCACATGCATGCACCTCACATGCATGCACACACACACACACACACACACACACACACACACACACACGCACATGCACATACACACACACGCACATGCAGACACACACACAGGCATGCACACACACACACACACACACACACACACACACACACACACACACACACACACACACACACACACACTACATTTTGATCTCTCTTTTGGAAAGTAAACACACACTTAATAATCTAATGGTTCTGTCCAGGATAACATTCTTTGACTCCAGCCCATCATAGCGCAGGGTTATATTATCAAAGTTTGATCAAACCCAGGGGATGGAGCTGCAGGGATGGACTGATGCACCAGTGGGCTCTTCCTGCAAGGAGAAGGCCTTAACTCTGTTTATTTTATTTAGAACAGATTGGGGACTGGTTTTGCACACACACACACACACACACACACACACACACACACACACACACACACACACACACAACACTACACTACGCTACGCTACGCTACACTACACACACACACACACACACACACACACACTACAGAGAGAGAGAGAGAGAGAGAGAGAGAGAGAGAGAGAGAGAGAGAGAGAGAGAGAGAGAGAGAGAGCGAGCCCTGGATTGGTTTTCTTCACAGTGTTAATGTGTAGCAAGAGGAGAATTAGCAGTGCTACATTATTGATTGATTCACTGCTTGGTAACATAGCTGTTTTCATACAACCTGCTGGCAATTTTTCTATTTCATATCTAGGCTTTAACATTGGTTGTGAGCTCAGATTTGCATGGGTGACATAGACTTGACTATAAATCACCTTAAAATAATAACAGAGTTTATTTCATAATGCCATTTCAGTTGCTGTTTATCTGATTAAGTACTGCCTATGATATGAAAACCAAGAGGAAAGTAGATGAAATAAATGATTTTAGCTAACACCGAGTGTTTTTGTTCATTTTGTTTGTGAATCATCTTCAGATAGTGAGCTTTCTAGGCAAGCTGATTAAACATCAAATCAAATAAAGACTGCTCACGTTAGTTGAGTATATTTCAACCTGTAACTAGTCCAGGTGCAGCAGTTGGTGTTTGGGTTCTTGATGATGACTTTTTCTGGTTACACATAAAGTGTACACCCAACATATATGTCTGATGATAGTGCATCTGACCTCAGTGGTGATGGCACAGTTGACCTATGTTTGGTGATGATGCAATTGACCTGTGTCTGTTGATGGCACAGTTGACCTATATCTGATGATCTCACAGGTGACCTATGTCTGATGATCGCACAGTTGATCTTTGATGATGGCACATTTGACCTATGTTTGGTGATGGCACAGTTGACCTATGTCTGGTGATAGCACAGTTGACCTATGTCTGGTGATGGCACAGTTGACCTATGTCTGATGATGGCACAGTTGATCTGTGTTTGATATTGGCATAGTTGACCTATGTCTGGTGATGGCACAGTTGAATTGTGTCTGGTGATGGCACAGTTGACCTATATCTGGTGATGGCACAGTTGACTTGTGTCTGGTGACGGCACAGTTGACTTATGTCAGGTGATGGCAAATTTGACCTCCCTGTGACGATGTCACTGGTGACCTCGGCTGATATTACTGTCACAATGTCAGCTCCTCTCTCATGATAATACAGTTGACCTCTGCTGAGTGATAGTACAGTCAGCCACTGGTGGTTTAGTAGAATAGTTAGTAATATATGAGAGAGAGAGAGAGAGAGAGAGAGAGAGAGAGAGAGAGAGAGAGAGAGAGAGAGGACAAGACTATTTTATTGTCAGGCCTCTGGCCCATTACAACAGGAGTGAACATTCAGGCAATTCGAATTCTCATGGATCCAATGACGGACTTAAACTCAGGTTTCTAGTGTTTAAAGTTTTAAAAACGAAGGTGGATAATTTCTCTATGGTGAGAGAGAGAGAGAGAGAGAGAGAGAGAGAGAGAGAGAGAGAGAGAGAGAGAGAGAGAGAGATTCAACCTCAGCCTCAGATAGATCATTCATAGTACAGAAAATCAATCTGTTTGGTGATGGTACAGACAGTCAAACCTCTATGTGGTGATGATAGTACAGTCTGTCATCCTCTATGGTGGTGATAGTACCCTCAGTCAGCCTCTGTCTGGTTATATGGTATTACAGACAGTCAACCTCTGTGTGGTGTGATAGTACAGTCAGTCAGCATCTATCTGGTTGTGATATACAGACAGTCAACCTCAGTGTGGTGTGGTAGTCAACCTCTGTATGGTGGTCATAGTACAGTCAGTCAACCTCTATCTGGTTATGATAGTACAGTCAACCTCTGTGTGGTGGTGATAGAGTCAGCCTCTGTATGGTATTGATAGTACAGAGATACAACCTCTGTCTGATGGTCATAGTACAGTCAACCTCTGTCTGGTTATGATAGTACAGACAGTCAGTCTCTGTGGGGTGGTCATAGTACAGACAGTCAACCTCTGTATGGCGATGGTAGCTCATCTTATAGACAACCTCTGTGTGGTGGTGAAAGTATAGACAGTCAACTTCTGTGTGGTGATGCAGTCAGTCAACCTCTTTTCTTGTGATGAAAATACAGTCAACTTCTGCCAGGTGATGGGGAGTCGATCACCGTGTGAAGGCACAGTTGATCTCTTTCGAGTTTGACTTGTGACGGTACAATCAGATCTTTCTGTCGAACTGTACCTGTGGTGACAGTGCAGTCAACCTCTTTGCAGTCAACCTCTCCCAGTCCGGTGATAGTGCAGCCGACCTGTGCCAAGTCATGGGGTATCCAGTTCATTGTTTGGGCGCAGGCTTACCTGTTGGCACGTATGGAGTTTCCAGCAAGGTATCATGGGAATCATTGATCTAGTTTTTTTGTCATCCTAGTCTCTCTACCCCCTGATCCCAACAGCCCGATAGTCATCCACACGTACGCGGGCTATCTCACTCTCAGAGAGAGAGAGAAGCCGCCGCCCGCCCTTCCCCCCTCCGTCCACCCCCCCCCCCCCCCCCCAACGCCATTGAGCAGTGTTCAGGGCCTCCCTGCCTGGCATCGGCCTTTCCTGTCCCAAAAGTAACCGTTTGTCTCAAGTATCTCCGGCCTTGTGTTTTTCTTCATTTCTTTTAGGTGGTTGTGTGGCATTGGCGCTGGCAGAGAGCCTAGGGTCGTTTTCTGCTCAGTGATTCTGTGGCTTTGACACTGATTGTTGTCTGATGTGTATTTCTGTGGCTTGCACACTGAGACAAGCAAGGAAACAAGACAAAACAGAAACGAAATAAAAACACACACAAAAAGTGGAAGAGTCGCTTTCCGGTGGATAGATCTATACATACCTTGGTTTTTAACGCCCAGTCAGCCATGACGGGTAAAGTGGAAGCAAAGACGACTGTGCTGGAAAGGGGTCGCTTTCTACTGGGTGGTTTTGTGTTTTGACAGGGTTCTGTGCTTTTGACTCTGGAGGGGGGGCATTTTCTACCAGGGGATTCTGTGACTTTGCACTAGAAGGCGGTCGCTTTGTCTTCATGGTGTTGCACGTAACTGAAACAGTGATTCACGTGTGTATACATGTATTAAACTCGTAGTCGATACAGCAGAGCCCATTTGGTGCGGGGGGGGGGGGGGGGGGTCTTAATCTACGCACGCTTTCACATTATTCCTTTCGCCAAGCAATCGACCGACCCATCGAGGAGTAACCCAGTCAAGTGGTCAGTTGATCGGTCAGTCAGACTCGTCAGTCACTTCAGTCTGGATCACTCCCTTGTGATTCAGTCAGTCAGTCAAACGGAAGTCAGTCAGCCGAACTATCGCCAAGATGGTGTCCAGTTGTTGGTCATGTGAGGTCAAGCACAAAGTGACGCCTGTCACTCCAGTAACGTTGTTTGCGCCAAGCCCGAGCAGGGTAACATTCGACATGTAACCACTCCAGCTGAGAACTACGTGCTGGACAGTTCTACTGTTAGCGTAACAACTCCCTCTGAGAACTTTGTGGTGTCAGTTCTACTACTAGCGTAACAATTCCAGCTGATAACTACGTGGTGGTCAGGACAGGCCCAATGACACCAGCTGAGAATTACGTGGTGGTCAGGACAGGCCCAATGACTCCAGCTGAGAATTACGTGGTGGTCAGGTCAGGCCCAATGACTCCAGCTGAGAATTACGTGGTGGTCAGGTCAGGCCCAATGACTCCAGCTGATAACTACGTGGTGGTCAGGACAGGCCCAATGACTCCAGCTGAGAACTACGTGGTGGTCAGGTCAGGGGTAACAATTCATAACAGCGACTACAAGCTGCATGTAATCAAGGCAGTGATGACATTCAGCATAACGACTCCAGCTTCAACCCCCTTTGCGTGACTAAAGCAGGGAGAACATTAAAAGTTCAGCACAACGGCCTCAGTGGAGAAGTAGTGTGATGGTCGTGTACTCTTCGTGGGTGGTACAGTGTAGTGGTCTAACACCGTGGATCCCACCCTGACGGCTACCCCCCACACCCATCCCACCCCGTACCTTCGGTGATTGACTTCCAGGGTCTCAGTTTTCGGGCTGACTGGGCACCACAGATTGGCAGCAAGGTGGACAGAAGAGGTGTGTAACTGACCATAGAAAGTCACAACTAATCAAACGCACGTGTTTGCCCCACTGCCTAATCACCTTCTCGGTGTAAACGTACAGACATAGGCCCTGGATGGAAATACATATATGTAAATCGCTTCTTGTTTGCTAAACAATATTTACAACTTTTTATGTTTAAAAATTGTGCATTATATATATATGCGGTCCAGGCGGCCTTGCTTTGTCTTTTTTAAAGCATGAGCGTTCTTTAATACGTGTAGACGTGAAGCTGCTATCCGGGTAAAGCGACGTTGAGAGGCGGGAGATGCACCGTGAATAGCGCGGAATGACCTGGCTATTCTCTCTGCCTGGTGTATACTACTCTCTGCCTGGTGTATACTGCAGGGCAGTGTGTCGCACAGCGTGCACCAAGGTTCCACGCAACTCCAGCGCTGTGCTCGGGCCGGAAAACCGGACTGAACTTCTAGTCCTTCGGATAAAAACGAAAAGCATATCAGCCACTTGACCACATTTCGTCTTCGAGGGCTGGCCCAAGGTGGGTTAATTTGCGTTCTCGTGCATCGAAACCACGACATGGCTGCCAGCGCGTGGGATTTTTAACTCACGCACATAATATGTTATTGTATGTGGTTGAAGAATATAGCTTCGATAGCTGCACGGGGAGCCAGGATTACTTGGTCACCTCGCTGTTCGTGTTGTGCGGTGTGCCAGCCATGTGCGTGCATGCTGTTTTGTCGTGTCATCACACTCAGCCGCTCGTGTTTCTGCTTATTGCCCTATTCTGGGAAACCTTATGGCGAAGGTGCGACTAACAGGCGATGTAAAGCTGATTATGACTATAATTATATATACTGGAGGTGAAGAACTAGCCCCTTTGTGCACGCGATGACGTCGGCACAGCCATGGAGCGCATTCCTGGCGGTGTTTTGCTTGTAAGTCAAAGGATCCCGTCAACTCACCGGCAATGATTTGATCATGGGCAGCGCGGAGTGCTGAGACCGCTCAACCAGATACATCGTTCTGTATCTCGTTTCGCTGTTTACTGTCCTCTGCTCGTTTCAGTCAGACTGACTGGTTTGTTTGCAGCATTATGAAACTGCAGGACTTAACCCAGAATACGTGTGGTTTGGGCACGGGGCGGGTTGTGACCTACCTCTGTATTTGTTACCTCGCACCATTATTTTATCTTTGCAGCGGCTCCAGCACGTTTAGCCGCTTACTTAGAACTCTCTGCCTTTTGCCTAATCTCATGGGAGTGTTGTTGTTTTTTGCAGGCACGTCCGGCTTTAGCCCGTGGTGGGATACCGCGGACGCAGAAATGAAAGCCCCTCTGATAGCCAGTGTTCTGTCTTCAGCCGTATACATAATTTCACAGAGCTCTTGGTCGTTGTAGTGTAATGAATGAAATATGACGGAAATAATATATATGTGTTCTCACCTACTGGGGAAGAACATGATGGAATTGTCTGTAAAATCAAGAATCCTGTGTTACTGTTAGACTTGAAGACATTTCAGGTAGTTGTTGAAATGGATCTTCAGAAGAACGAGCGTGCAGTTAAGATATATACGTCAGACTGATACAGGTTGAGCGGACCGAAAGTAGTGATTGTTGCAGCATTTCCAATGTGCGGTGGCAATGAGTTCCAGACAGAAGTGCCAAAATGAGAGAAAGTACGGTAATCTTTCGTCTTGTATGTATTGAGTGGAAGTTTTAGGAGACGGGTATCAGCACTAGAACGAACAGACCGAGAAGGAGAATGAAGATAAAGGATAACGGATGAGGTTGATTTTCCTTGTAGTAAAACACCTTCACGCCGTTGATGACATGTTCAGTCAGTATGTAATGATAATAATAGTTTGTAATAATTAAAGTATATATATAAACGCAAAATATTGTCCGTAAAGACTATTCTAAGCAGCGCGCGCGCGCGCACGCACACACACACACACACACACACACACACACACACACACACACACACACACACACACACACACACACACAAGCACGCAGGCACACATACACACGCACGCACAAACACACACACACAAACACACAGGCACTCGCACACACGACCATTCTGACTATACAAAGCTTAATTTACACAGCTTAAAACGGGCAGCAAACAGACTTGAGGTGGATGAAGACAGCAGCACGGAACAGAAAATATGGCAGGTCTATAGTTTTGGGATTTTTTTTTTTTTTTTTTATTTTTTTTTAGATTACACTTAAATGAAGCCCGAAAGGATTTATGTCGAAGAGGAAGGGGGAAGTCATTCCGTGTGGATGGACCGAAAACAGAAGATAACTAACTGCCGGCCTGAATGAGAAGTGGTTGTCATGACGATGAAATCAGATCCGGGCATGTGCTGTCATCATGTCGTCATGTGCTGTGGAAACAAACTGTCGCCACAGGTGTCCGGCAGTGGCGATGACGACATAAAAGAAAGATGTCGTAAGTCGATGATGGGCGAGGTCGAAGCGGTCTATGTGACAGCTGTTGTGGAAACCTATGTTTAGACCGCAGTATGGGTCTGATTCGACCTGTCATCTTAGCATGTAAGTTTACACCGTAGGCGAGGTTGTGGGCTTCCTATGTTCTTCGATTGGCGAGTGTGCTTAGTTAGCGCATTAAGGGGCGTGCATGATCACAGGTAATGGACTTGTATGCACAGTATGCTTCTCTCGATTTCTGCTGCCAGCGCCCGTAATCGGTATCACTGATCTCTGCTTGTCTCTCTGTCTGCCTGCCTGTGTCTCTCTCTCTCTCTCTCTCTCTCTCTCTCTCTCTCTCTCTCTCTCTCTCTCTCTCTCTCTCTCTCTCTGTGTGTGTGTGTGTGTGTCTCTCTCTCTCTCTCTCTCTCTCTCTCTCTCTCTCTCTCTCTCTCTCTCTCTCTCTCTCTCTCTCGTTCGAGTTCTCTCTGTGTGTCTCTCTCATGCTCTCTGTCTGTCTGTCTCTCTCTCTCTCTGTGTGTGCCTTTCGCTCTCTGTCTGTCTGTCTGTCTGTCTCTCAAAACAGAAGGCTACTTTGAGCGCATTATGTAATAACAACATTGGCCCTTCGGTCGGTTGCCCAGTGACATCACTGTGCCACACTTGGAATCACACTTGGAATAGAAATGGTGTTTCTCCCACCCAATACCATGTCTGTGTAGTTCACCCGCTGCCGAGCGTCTTTCGTGCGCGACTGCATGTACAGAGAGACCGGCTGCATCATGTAGTCATCTATTATGAATAGGCGTGAGACGGCGTGGAGTCTTGCCTGAATGACAATGGAGACACAAGTGAATCCCCCCTTCCCCTGCCCCCACAGTATGGTATACATTTAAAGTTACGTGCCTTTTGCCTACGCCTTATTACATTTTCTCCATCGAGGCATGAAGCTGGTTGTGAATATTGTGTTTTTGTTCAGACTCCGTTCAGAATATAATTATATGTATTATGTAGCAGCCCACTAATAGTATGGGCTGTGAGCGAAACATCAGTCGGGCTACGACTGTCTTCGGTGTGAAGAAGAGGTGACAGGTGGCTTGTAGTATGTGCAGTGATGCGTCCTATGTCCTTTTGTGTCTTAACTGTTTCATGTTACGACTGATGTGCAGCCTGTTAACTTGAATGCATATGGGCATGTGAATGAATAGACATGCGAGAGACGTGTGAATGAACTTGGCCCCATGATCCACTCAGTCCTCGTGCAACGTTATTTGTCACTGGCAATGACGTCGTTTTCTATTGTGGTAGCTGTGGCTCTTGACTGTCTGCCATGTCAAGTTAGTCTGCTTGCGTTAGTGTGCATATAGCGAGGGTAGTTGAGTATTCGCTATTGTATTGCGTTGTAGTAATAATAACGATGTCAGCAGTGGAAATGTTTAAAGCACCCTTTCCTGTGGCTCAAAGGTCTGAACGATTCAAACATAATAGAACATACGTGTCTACTGAGGCAAAGGTTGTTATCAATTTAACGTACAACTAACTAACAATGTAAGTAACACACACACACACACACACACACACACACACGCACACACGCACGCACGCACGCACGCACGCACGCACGCACACTCTCTCGCTCTGTCTCTTTGATGGGGGTGAAGGACAGTGTTGGTAAGTTGAAATGTTCGGAGAAGAGGAGAGGCATGTCTTGAGCTTGTTTGTGAATGAAGACAGTAGCAGAATATTGTGGTGTATCGCTGTAGCAGTCTACGATGTCAAATAGTAGCAGCAGCTGTCGTCCTATAATGTATGATATTTCGTTGTATTATTGTGCTGTATTGTCGAAGCAGTAGTCCGCAACTGTCTACGATGTTAAGTGGTAGCGACAGCCTACATGTTGCAAGGCAGCAGCTGTAGCAGCAGTTGTCCAGGAATCTAATTCAGTTTCTAGGATGTCAAATAGTAGCGACAACCTGCATGCTGCGAAGCAGTCCTGTCTTGTATTGTAGTAGCAGTGGTCAACAGATCAAAACGTCTTCGATGTCAAGCAGGAGCGCCGTCGGCAAGACGACTGTAATCGTGCTATGTGTTAGTCTGCTGTTTGTAATGCAGTCCATTGCGCTGTAATGTGTTATATAGACTGCAAGATCCGAGGGCAACCCTGCTCTAATAGTGTACTGTTTGTAATGCAGTACATGGCGCTGTAGGGTGTTGTATGGACTGCAAGACCCGAGGGTAACCCTGCTCTAATAGTGTACTGTTTGTAATGCAGTACATGGCGCTGTAGGGTGTTGTATGGACTGCAAGACCCGAGGGTAACCCTGCTCTAATAGTGTACTGTTTGTAATGCAGTACATGGCGCTGTAGGGTGTTGTATGGACTGCAAGACCCGAGGGTAACCCTGCTCTGTTAGTATACTGTTTCTAATGCAGTCCATTGTGCAGTAAAGTATAAGATCCGAGGGTAACCCTGCTCTGTTGGTGTGCTGTTTGTAATGCAGTCCATTGTGCAGTAAAGTATAAGACCCGAGGGTAACCCTGCTCTGTTGGTGTGCTGTTTGTAATGCAGTCCATGGCGCTACATGCTATTGTATAGACCGCATTTCCGCGTAGTGGCAGTCGGCGACGAGTGTGTGCGGTGTGGAGTGGTATCGACAGTCCTCAAGTAACAAAGGACAGTCCTCAGGGGACGCTCTGGCCGCTACTGATCCTTTTGGAGGAGGAGACGAGGGTGTAGACCTGCCAATGACTGGCTGCCACCTCGCCAATCCGATTGAGCGCGGGGATGGCTCAGTCGCCAGGCGGTGTCCCCGAGCCGTCGGGGGCGACGGTGGCAGTGCGCAGCGTGGGGATTGAGATCAAGCCTCTTAATCTCCTCCCTCGTTCCCCCGCAAGCCGCCCGGCTCTTTGGCTCTATGTAACAGCACAGACACGCTGCACTCTGGCGGTCAAGCGCTGACCATTAGCATTAAGTCGGGAGAGGGGCCGGGCCGATTAGCTATGATCTGTAACGATTTGTGGACGGACCGCGACCAGAGTCAGTCAGGTCACCGGCTGAGGCGACGAGTAAGAATTGACGCGTAGCAAGACCGGCGGTTTTCGCCCTGTGTGCAGATTCTGTGCAAACTCACGGTGGAGATTGTTCTCCAGTGTCGGCCACTGAATGAGAAGGGATAGAGAGGAAGGTAAGAGACGGGCATGAGTGTATCTCTGTACTATTGTAACAAAGTGGCTGTTTGCGTACTGCTTGTGTCTATAGACTGTGGCTCTCCGGGCTGGCGTTCACGTGCCGGTTAAATGTATCTGAATGTTGTCTCAGGATCTGGGTGGAGGTTGGTTAATTTAATTAACGCCCAGTCAACCGCGACTAAAAGTCACAGTGTACAACACTATTCACCGTTAATTTTGCACACTGATCATGTGATTCTGCTTAGTAGGCTCGTTTCGCTGTAAAGTTTCGCCCTGATACAACCGTCCTTTTTGCCTGCGTGTACATGTAAAAGAACAAGTTACTTAGTCGCTGTAAAGTTCGGCCCTTTGCCGGAGGGTAAAGGAACAAGTTACTCGCTGTTATTCGCTGTAAAGTTTAGCCCTTATATAACCGGCCTTTTCGTCAGAGCCTAAAGGAACAAGTTGCTTACTCGCTGTAAAGTTTGGCCCTTATATAACCGTCCTTTTCGTCTGAATGTAAGGGAACAAGTTCCACACCCGCTGTAAAGTTTGGACCTGATACAACCGTCCTTTTTTCCAGAACGTAAAGGAACAAGTTACTGACCCGCTGTAAAGTTTGGACCTGAAACAACCGTCCTTTTTTCCTGAGCGTAAAGGAACAAGTTACTTACCCGCTGTAAAGTTTGGACCTGATATAACCATCCTTTTTGCCTGGGCGTAAAGGAACAAGTTACTTGCTCGCTGTAAAACGCCGTAAAACAGTACAGTCATTGACACAGCGCTTTAGGCATTCCGATTTCTTTGGGCTGTGCTGTGTAAATTTGATTGGATCCTGAGGAACCGTGGCTGAAATGTTTGCTGTTATTCCACGGTAAATAGTCGGTCAGTAGTGTCCTATATGGCCAAACAAAGAGCAGCAGCAGCAGCAGCAGCAGCAGCAACAACAACAACAACAACAACAACAACAACAACAACAACAACAACAACAACAACACAGAGAGAGAGAGAGAGAGAGAGAGAGAGAGAGAGAGAGAGAGAGAGAGACAGACAGACAGACAGACAGACAGACAGACAGACAGACAGACAGACAGACAGACAGACAGAGAGGAACTGGGGGGGGGGGGGGAGAAGAAAAGTCCTGGTACCAGGAAAGCTTATGGGTCCTGTTTTGTGGCAGTGGCTTTTTCCTCGCTTGCAAGGATTACGGGGAAGGTTGGAAGAATCATTCCCCGCCTGTGCATTTTTTATTTTTGCTTTGCTGTTGTTGGAAAGTCGTGATCAGCTCGCGCATACCAGTTCCACACTTTTAGACTACATTTTAGCCACCTGAGACCAACGTGGACGAGCGATCCCTGACGAGCTGCGTGTGAGCATTAGGGAAACGAGCTGGCATGGGTCCTGTAGTTTTGTTAGTTTACACGGCTATCTCTTACTTGCTGTAGATCCAATTTGTATGCATCATTGTACGCTTGGAAAAACCCAATAGGACGTCTCGGCAGTTTTCCAAAGTCGTCTGTTGGCCCTGCTGAAGTGAGGAGCTGACACTTGGTTTACTGAAACGCAACAAAAACCATTTGCGTGTGGGTACCATGGTTCGGCCGCTTTTTCTCCTTCCAGAGGGAATTAGCTTGTTCGCCGTCTTTGCTTCCACCACCGTTCTGGGCCAGTCAGGTCCGCATGCTATGACCAGTGTCTGGACTTGAGTTGGACCCCAGTCCATGCAGCCTCCTCCACAAGCACGGCGTGGTGACCCGGTGCAGGCCATGCCATCAACACCTCGCTGACCTCAGCTGGCGGTCTCTCACCTCCCTCCAAGTCCCATGCAGTCTTCCCCTCAAGCACGGCGTGGTGACCCAGTGCAGGCCATGCCATCAACACCTCGCTGATCTCAGCTGCCCCCCCCCCCCCCCCCCCACTCCCCATGCAGCCTTCCCCACAAGCTCAGCATGGTGACCCAGTGCAGGCCATGCCACCCCAGTCCCATGCAGCCACAAGCACAGCGTGGTGACCCAGTGCAGGCCATGCCATCAACACCTCGCTGATCTCAGCTGCCCCCCCCCCCCCCCCACTCCCCATGCAGCCTTCCCCACAAGCTCAGTATGATGACCCAGAGCAGGCCATGCCATCAACACCTCGCTGATCTCAGCTGCCCCCCCCCCCCCCTCCCCATGCAGCCTTCCCCACAAGCTCAGTATGATGACCCAGAGCAGGCCATGCCACCCCAGTCCCATGCAGCCACAAGCACAGCGTGGTGACCCAGTGCAGGCCATGCCATCAACACCTCGCTGACCTCAGCTGGCGCCCCCCGCCCCTCCAGTCCCATGCAGCCACAAGCACAGACGTGGTGACCCGGAGCGGGCCATGCCATCAACACCTCGCTGACCTCAGCTGGCGCCCCCCGCCCCTCCAGTCCCATGCAGCCACAAGCACAGACGTGGTGACCCGGAGCGGGCCATGCCATCAACACCTCGCTGACCTCAGCTGCGGGCTCCTCCCCGTGGTTATCTTCCTGCGCCGGTGGTGATTGTCTAATCACAGCCCTGCCCTGCCCGTCTGGCTGGCCACAGCAGCTGAGGAATGGTTCTGAGTGTGTACCTCGTGCAGTTTTTTTCTTCCACATTTTCTCGCCATCGCCTTTGAGGTGTTTGCACTATGACGAAAGTCTGTACTGTCTGATGTTTGTACAAGGGTCATTGGCGTCAGTAGTGTTTGAGCGTGACTGTGAAATGGGTGTGATCAAAGACTGAGATCAGAAACGCATCTCTGGTGTGATCAAAGCACTGCGCTGCTAGCTTCCAAAACAGTTTTCTCTTTAAGCGCTTGCTTTCTCAGTAGTGTACTGCTCTTTAAGCGTTTTGCTTTCTCAATAGTATTATATAGCTCTTTAAGCGTTTGCTTTCTCGATAGTTTTTCCCGAAGAGAGTGAGAGAGAACTCGAACTCGAACTCGAAAACTTTATTTTCCAAGGATTGTAGTTTAGGTTCATTTAGACCTGTCTAACAACTAGTCCTTGCTAAACTACTGAATAAGTGAAACATGGAGAAACAATTAGAGAGAGAGAGAGAGAGAGAGAGAGAGAGAGAGAGAGAGAGAGAGAGAGAGCAATAACAACAACAACACGTGCTTATGATAAAAATTCACACGAGGCAGAAACATCGATGAAACAGGTCAATAATAATAGCAGTAATTACTAATTATATCGGTTCAGATTTCCAGCCCGTCCAGAGAGAGAAAGTAGTCAGGACTTGGAGGGGAGGGGGGGGGGATGGTCGTGGGAGGATGCTAAGAGCTAGATTTAATGCCTCACGCCTGGGAAGGACGATTAGAGAGCACCCCCCTCCCCCCTCCCCCCCCCAACACACACACACACACCCGTTGTGGCGTACTTCGGTTGCGAGCTCGGACAGCACGCCGGTGAGTTGTGTACTTCTCTTGGAAACGGCGTCTGTGGCGTCGCTGTTGGTGGTTTTCCCCTGGGGGAGCCCGGGCCCTCCCCTCCATCTGTCCCCACAGCCAGTGTTGAATAATAGACGCCGACCGGCGAACGACGCTGATCTAAGAGACTTCAAACAACACATCTCGCCCGCCTACGTCTGGACGTCGAAGATGGGAGCGCCTGACACTAACGCCCGCGGCTGGGGGGCTGGTGGGGGGGGGGGGGGGGGGGGGGCGACTAGGGTGTCTAACAGCGGTAGCCTTACGTCAGTGCAGTGGATGGTGTGTAAGTTAGGGGCTGGTTTCTAGGTCGCTCGCGACTGACCCGAATTAATGAAACAGCGGTTTGGGTCACGCCGTCTAGTCTGAACGTCCCTGGGCATGGGATCACCCGGCGCACCTCTTGCACAGAGTGGAGGAAGGTAACCCGCTACCAATATCGAGTTGGGGAATACTGGTGTAGAGGTAAGGTGTCCAAGCCCTTAAAGGAGACCTCAAGCCAAGAAGCACTCGCGGGCTGTATTGATAGGAATGAAATACAAACTACAGTAGTTTTTCAGTCGATTTAAGCTCTGGTCTGTGGAATGTCGGCGTTTGAAAGTCGTGATAACACTGCCGTGAGAGCTGCCATTGTATTTATGGCAGTATGTGTGTGAAACATGCCCGGCAAGTCTGGCAGAAGAAAAAATACTTCATGAGCCAACTCCTTCCTGCTTTTCAACTGGTAAAGACTGAAGAGCTCAGATTGGAAGCAGTTAGGTACGTCTGTTGCTATACTGCTGATAGGACAACTATACAAAACCGGCAGATGAAGAGGAGGGGGGGGGGGGGGGGCAACAACAACACCCAAAGTGTCCACGTATTCCGGCCGACTTGCATCTTCGCATGGTCTCCCCTTTAAGGCATTGCACTCGGATCGAGAGTTGGCGAGTTCGAAATCCCGTTTCGGGCAGCAAGCGCCTGTAGTATGTCCTGAAAATACAGGTCTTTGTCGTGCGTCTGTAGTCTGTACTGAAATTAGAGGGCTTTGTCGTGCGCCTGCTGTCTGGGGACAGACGTCTGAGATACCAAATGTACACGTGTATGGAACCAGGGCAAGGATTATTCTGGGACGGGCATGAAAGGGGGAAAAGCACTATTTTTGGTAGGAGTGGCCCATTTACGCCTGTGCTGGGATCTTACAGACATTCTGAGCTCATTACGGTTTGTCAAGGGTGCTACCTTTTGCGGTGCTATCCATCTGACAGTAATTTGCGAGAAATAGGATCAAGGGGGATTAGGGGGTGTGGACTAGGGGGGAAAGAAAGGACTGGGTTAATTAGATTCGTCCCTAAGCTTCTTAACAAGAGGCGAGCCTCTTGAAAGAACGTGGGAAGTAGGCTGCAAAATTTACGGCGGTGGCAGGGTTGTCTGCGAGTGTATTAGTATTTAATAAGGTTTCTGTGCAGGATTCCTTATCATTCCAGTTCTGCGCGTGCTTCATGCAACTAGCTGGCTGCTGCTGCTGCCGTCTTAGTCTTCCGGCTTGCCTTACACTGATTGTTCAGTACATGCCCACCGCCGCCGTTCCTTCGCTTGTCCACCCACCGCCGCCGTTCCTTCGCTTGTCCACCAGCTCTAGGACGTGTTGGTTGGCATCGTCTCTTCCTTCTTCCAGTGATTCTGGGACTTATTGGTTACCATCATCTCTTCGTTCTTCCAACGATTCTAGGACTTGGTTACCATTGTCTCTTTGTCTGCCAGTGAATCTTCGACTTGCTGGTTACCGTTGTTTCTTTGTTCTTCCAGTGAATCTTGGACTTGCTGGTTACCATTGTCTCTTCGTTCTTCCAGTGAATCTTGGACTTGCTGGTTACCATTGTCTCTTCGTTCTTCCGGTGATAGTGGGACGTGCTGCTTACCATGCTGGGTGATCCATCTGCTTACCAGTGATTCTCGAACATGTTGGCCACTAACGTCTCTTAATTCTTCCAGTAGTTCTTGGACTTGTTGGTAACCATCATCTTTTGGTTCTCCCAGTGATTGTGGGACTCCGTGGTCTCTGTTGTCTGTTGGCTGTTCCGATGATTCTGGGACTTCCTCATCGCTGTCGTCTGTTCGCTCTGCCCGTGATTCTGGGGACTTTCTGGCTGCTAGTCGCCGTTCTGTGTCTTCTTTCTTTCTTCACTGACTCTCACATGTAACCAATCAAAGTTGGACAAAATTACACAGAGTAAGTATTCAACTCGTGCTGAGTCTTTTGGTGCTACGGCTTTTAATTTTGTTTTTGTTTTTTTAGCCCCCCCCCCACCCCCCCCCCCCCCCGCCCCAAATGCTTGCTTGTACTGGTCAAAATAACAGTCAACAAGAAGACTATTTAAAGATTACTATTATGTCGTGGTTATTTAGATTTGTCTCTGCCTTGGTCAAGGTGGGGGGGGGGGGGGGGTGAGGGGGGGGGGGGGGCAAACGAGAGGAACTTTGAACTCAAGGCCTTCCCGCTGCATCGATCGTCTGAATGTTTCAGCCAGTAGGCAACAGGCTGCCCACTGTTGTGTGCTGACGAGATGAGTACAAGGAAGGAGTGGGATATCGGACTGTAGTCATCTCCGTGTCCATGCGATTGCAACTGACCACCGTAACCCTCGCCACCCGTTAGTGGGTGTCTGGCTTAACCCAGGAACCGGTGCGTACGACAAGCGCGCGTTTTGTAATTATATAGTTAGTAACCTAACGCCTTACCGCTAGGCCAAACCGGCCCACTTGTAATTATGCTGGGATATATTGCTATAGCTATGTATAGTGTACCCACGCCATCTTGTCCCGTGCAGATTACTGAGCGCGGAGGGGAGGAGGGCGTCGATGCAATGGATCACCGTGTCTCAGTTGATGCACAGCGTTACACAGAGTACAGGGGTGTCGGAGCCTTTGACAGATTTACTGCCCTTGTCTTCTCATAAACTTGCACAGAGACAGAGGTGTAGGAAGTAGTGGTCTAATGTACTACCCACCTCGTCTTGTCACTACTGCATTCCACAGAGTGCAGAGGTGTAGGAAGTGGTGGTCTAATGTACTACCCACCTCGTCTTTTCACTACTGCATTCCACAGAGTGCAGAGGTGTAGGAAGTGGTGGTCTAATGTACTACCCACCTCGTCTTTTCACTACTGCATTCCACAGAGCGCAGAGGTGTAGGAAGTGGTGATCTAATGTACTACCTACCTCGTCTTGTCACTCCTGCATTCCACAGAGTGCAGAGGTGTAGGAAGTGGTGATCTAATGTACTACCCACCTCGTCTTGTCACTCCTGCATTCCACAGAGTGCAGAGGTGTAGGCGCTGGTGGTGTAAGTTACTGCCTATAAACAAATATTAAAACAAAAACGCAAAACTCTAATAATTATGTACATAGGTCTCGGCGCCCCTGCACAGAAAACAGGTTAACAAGCTTGACAAGCGAAAAACGACATAAACAATTATTACAAGTAATTTAAACCACAGAAAGCCAAACAGCAAGACCTCGCCCTCTCTCTCCGTGTCACACACACACGCACGCACGCACGCACGCACGCACGCACGCACGCACACACACACACAGAGCAGTCAACTGAAATAATTTGCAGAAGAAGATGGAGGGGATAAGGGTGTCAGGACTGTTGATAATACCTGCTTCGTCTTGTTATAACTACATCCCATATAATGTAGAGGTGTCAGACTAGTCATGATATGAACTACCAACCTCGTCTTGTCATAAGAACGTGATAATATAGGGTGCAGAGGTGTCGGAACACTTCATATGATTTACTGCCTGCCTCATCCTGTCATAACTGTAGAGTGCAGAGGTGTCGGAACCGTCGACATGGTGCACTACCAACGCGCATTGTCATAACGGATTCCCGTAGAACGCAGGGGTGTCGGAATCGTTGGTACAACGCACTACCTGCCGCGTCTTGTCATCACGGCTTCCCGCAGAGTGCAGAGGTGTCGGAACCGTTGATATAATGTACTGTCTAACGGCTTCCCGTAGAGTGCAGTGGTGTCGGAACCGTTGATATAATGTACTGTCTAACGGCTTCCCGTAAAGTGCAGAGATGTCGGAACCGTTGATATAATGTGCTGTCTACCGCGTCCTGTCATAACGGCACCCCGTGCAGAGTGCAGAGGTGTCGGAACCGCAGCGCCACAGCGAGAGCATTGCGACGTTGCCGTGTTTACACAACTGGGACGACGATTGGTTTGGAAGTGGGGAGCAGCTGTATGTCATAACGCGACGGCCTCGTAATACATTTTGCTTGCACCGAATCTATCCGCTACAGTATATCCGCCGGCCGCCTGGAGTCAGGGGCTTCTCTGGGGTTATCAAGGCTGTGCAAGTCCAAGGTACCAGGCACCCTCCGATCTCTTTCTGTAATTCGCTCCTCGGTTATCGCCGTTATCATTTTTTTGTATGTAGTTTGTCAGCGCCTGTGCGGCAAGGGGCCGGAGCAGCCACAGTACTGTATGTATCTCGCTGTACTTCTGGCCAGAGTTCATTTCTCTTGTCGACACCACTGTCTGTTGATCAGAGAGACGAAACAGCGACTGACTTTCAGCCTCTTTGTCTTGCGTGTGCTCGTAAACACACGCGCTCGCGCGCGCACACACACACACACACACACACACACACACACACACACACACACACACACACACACACACACACACACACACGCGCGCGCGCACGCACGCACGCACGCACGCATACACTAACGGAGCGTTGCGTGAGGTCAGTGTAGGCACTGGATTATAAAATATAAAAAATGCCGGGGTGGTGGTGGTGGGGGGGGGGGGGGTATACATGCACTTAACGTGTCGCCCTGTCAGAATCATTTGCTTTTGCTCAGGGGTGAACCAAGTGCGCCACGTTCTTAATGACGAAATGAATAGTAATGGGTAGCTGCACTTTGTTCTGAAGCAATCAATATAATAAATCAATGATAAAACATAACGCGATTTGCCAACGAAAAAAAAAAATAAAAAAAAAATACAACAGTCTTTTTCGTAGAATCGACCACGAAGTTGAGTGTGGCAGCTCTGGCACTTGTGCATTGCGATGGTTGTAATAAAAGTAGCCGTGAAAGTTTGTGGTGTAACCAGCTACTAACCAACAGCTGTTCCCTGTCTGTGCCGAAGCAATGGCTTGTTGGGCAAATAAAACTCCGAAATGTAATTCGGTAAATCCTTTAAACACTTTGGCGCCGTCTCTTTTTTTGTTGGATCTTCCGTTATTGGGCAGATTTCTCTTTCCTGGCGATACGATTATTCTCCTAATAGATTTTTCCCCTTTATTTTTTCTTTTTTTAATTTTTTTAACAAAGCCAGGCGCAACAGAGGCTTACTACCCACAATATGAAAGTGCGACATAATTTTGCCAGGACATCGCTAATTGACACGGGCTCTTTAACATGCGCACGCCTGTAGCTCACAGAGCCTCGCTTCTTCTTCTTTTTCTCTTTCATTCGAGACGCTAGACACTGACGCCACCACCCTGAAACTGAGGCGGAGAGCGGGTAGTAGAAGGTTACCGGGAACCAGACCCCGCAGCCTCTTCACCCCGAGTCCGGTGCCATAAACCACCAGGCCAGGCCACCTCCTTGGCAGCACAAGGTTTAGTTGAATGTGGTGACAGATGTGTCCCCCACCCCTCCTCTTCATCTAATCTCCGCCAGCCACCTGCTTCTTCGCGATAGTTGAGGTCTCTGTGGGCATTTATATGCGTGTTAGCAAAAAGTGACACCCAGCATCGTTTCCTGAAGAACAGCTGCTGATGTCTGCTGCTGGCTAGTATAAAACCGCACAACATTATATTGCGTAATATGGCTGTGCGTTCGGGTGATTCCGACCAAAAGACTGAAGTAGAAGACAGGATCGACTCGTCGGCAGTGTTTGTCTGACCATTTCCCTGACTCTCGCGTCTTGGTGTAACTGCTGCTGATTCCACTTCCCTCTGTGTAACCCCTGGTGTCGACTTCGTCTCGCATCCGGACCCAAGTTTCTGTTTGATTTACCTGATCGTCGGAATCCCCGGCTATTGGCGTTGGGTGGTTTAAGTCACTAAAGTCGGCCTGGTTGGGCTGGGCTGTATTGTGTCGCAAAAACCGTGTATCGTGACGAAACTACCGGACTAAAGCATGTAGGTAATAGAGGGGTATTAGGTGTGTTCGCTCCCGGGAGTGGTCGCTTGTCTGGTCTTTCTGACATCGGTCGTTTTCACCTCTTGCTGGCACCTGTACCTACTGGTACCGATAAAGAGTAGTTGCTCTCTGACCCAAGTCGGTTTCAGCCCGACATGGTGTTTCAGTTTGTTGGGTGTGGCGGGCACCAGGTGTCGGCACTGTTACCCGTGCCGTTACCAGTGTACAAGGTTTGGCACTGGGCAAGCGGCTGGTCGTTTCTACAACTTGTCAGCAGCTCAGGCTTGCTTCCCAGTGTGATTGTAAGTTAGCAAACATGGTGCTTAACGTCCACAGAAACCATAAGGCTTATTAGGGACGGGGAGAATGGGGGGAAGGGGGTATGGAGGTGGGGGAAGAGGGACCACCACCAGAATGTATTCAGATGGGCAGCGATGAGAGCCATTTTAATGTTTCATTAATTCAATAATTGTGAGGGACAAATTAAGTCATTAGACAGTGTAGACAGTGTCCACAAAGCACAACTTTCGAAGAGAAAGGAGAGCCGAAGTGGTATCGAACCGAGGTCCTTCCGCATACCAGCCTACCGCCTTACCGCTAGGCCAACCGGCTCTCTCCCCAGTGTGATGATGAACTCGCCAAGCCTTGTTCCTTTTCCCGTCTGTTACATAGGTGGGTGTACTTTGGTGGTGACCGAGGTTCAGGTTTTCAACAGTCCTGTAGTCACATACCTTGTATGGGTGACTGAACCTTTCCACGGTGAATTAGAGACTGGCCTTACGGGACTGCCGTCGGTCTGCCTTCCGGGTTCATTTTCCAACAAACAGTGAAAACAAACTGTTTGATTTAGAGCGGCATTTTTTTGTGTCTTTATTTATTTTGCTTGTGGATTGATAGAGTTTCATGTTTCCCGCCAATAAACGTCAAATATTGTTCCTGTTATCACCCGACGATGCAGACTGATGTTGATGTTTGGACTCGCTTTTTTCCCCTTTCTTTCCAGAGCCGTTCCATTGATGATGGACAAGGTGGAAAAGTTCCAGATCGTGTTCAACAACCCCACCGCTACCTACTTTGCTGGAGAGACGGTCTACGGCTACGGCTGGATCGTCGTCAAGGAGGCGCTCTACGTGCAGAGTGAGTATGCAGGGCTTTCATTGCACACCTCACATCATGTTATCTAGGCACAGGGGAAAGGCCGCATGCGCTCCACCGCATCTCTCGGGATTGTTTGTCTAAGGTTACCTTCGAAACAGGCAAAAATAGTCATCCGAGTGGCATCCGGACCAACAAGAAGAAACATTCCTTGAGCTTTTGCATGGGGGGAATGAAATTCAGTCTTAAAAATTATAGCAGGTCAACACAGGGCAGGGCAACGCTGTTTTTGCTGTATCCTTACCCAGATAAGATGACCCGAATTTTCTGCCTAGGATTATTAACAAAGTAGCCGGAGGTTTAAAAAAAGAGTGCAGATGTTTTGGAATTTTCATTGGCCGTATCTGAGGAAGGGGGGGGGGGGGGGGGATTTGGCTACGCCTATGGGGTCCTGGAAAAAGTATGGCATTTTTTAATATGACCTCTCTCTCTGTTTCAAAAAGGTCACAGAAAGAAATTGTCAGACAAACATTGATGTGGGAAACAGAAGTCGTTCGTCTCCGTGCATCAGTAGGTGGTAAGCAGGCAACGTTTTTAACTTAAACGAAGGCGAGTTGGGACATTGTAGCTTATAAATTTTATCTCGTCAGCAAAAGTCTGTGTCAGTCGAAGTATTAGGTAGCCTGATTACAAGGTAGAAGTGCAACGTCCAAAAGCGAAAACATAATAACAACGTTCTCACAACAACCCGCCTTCCTGCCGCCAGAGAATGGCCGGTCGATTTCCAGCAGCTATACGAATAGAATGGCTTACACGGGGATAATAAGGGAAAGGGGAAAAGATCAACCTAACTGTTCAGTCAGCTCCGACACCGCGGACCTGCTCAGCGGAGACATTGCCCCTTGAAGCCATTGATTGGCTGTCAGATGGTAGGCACGGATTAGCAGTCGGGTCGTCAGCGGTATCATGAAGGTTGTGCGTGAGGAGAGCACCACAGAGGCCAAACGCGAGGCCGACTCGCTGAGGCTGTAGGAACTGGGCAGCACTGGACAGCCGCGCAGAAACCTCTGCATGACGGACGAGCGGCGATGGTGGGACTCGTGTTGCAGTGGAATTGCTTTCGTCCAGCAATCAAGGGCTTGTTTGCGGTGTCTCTATCACAGTCAGTAAATCGCTTTGTAAGCTGCAACTCCGTGGCCCCCGCTCCCGCCCCCATCATCTTCCTTGGCAGACCTGTAGTGCTGTGTCTCTCACCCCACCCACCTTACCCATTCTCCCCTTCTCAAAGCCTTTGCCATCCTCACACAAACCTGTGATGTCCGCCACTCCACCCATACCTACCCCGTTCTTACACAAACTTGTGATGTCAACTTTCCACCCACCCCTACCCCGTTGTTCATACTAATGTGCAATGTGAAATTTCAATCCTTTCCCTGCCCATTTTCTCACACAAATGTTTGGTGTCAAACCCCACCCATACCTCCTTTCTCACACAAATGTCTAGTGTCAACCCCATCCCACCCCTACCCCATTTCTCACACAATTGGGTAGTGTCATCCCCAGCCCACCCCTACCCATTTCTCACACAATTGGTAGTGCCATCCCATCCCTAGCCCACACCTACCCCTTTTTCACGCGAACGTGTCATAATTATCATATCGAAGTGACACCGCACCTCGAACCCCTGTCTTACACAAATCTGAAATATCAATCCCTACCTCACCCTGGCCCCTTCCCGTCACAGAGCTGTAGTGTCTACCTCGACCCTCTTTCTCGCACAAACCAATACTGTCAATTCCCAATACACCGTTTCGCTTAAAATCCTAGCTGAAGGCGTTTTGTTGCTTTGGGGACACGTTGCTACACATGTACCCGTGTGTATTGACAGTAGAGTTTTTAGGAGAGTGACAGAAGAAGAAGATAATAAAAGGTAAGTATACGCGAATTAAAAAACAAAACAAAAACGACAAAACAACAAAAATTAAAATGACACCACCAACAAAGAGCAAAAACGAAACAACAGCAAGACAACAACAACAACAACAACAACAACAACAACAACAACAACAACAACAAAAAGGCAAGGCCGAACACCGAGATCCAATTTCTCAGTGGTATCAATGAACCAGTAGTAAGCCCACGACCCGTCAGCTGAGCGACACTCCTCGCCTCTTCCCCGTCCGTCCCGGGCCCCCTGCTCCTCTCTCCTCCTCGACCCGTACTGTGGGAGTGGTGCTAGTGATGGAAGTGTAGTGGAGCGACCTGTGTGGAGTAGGGGCATTTATTCCATCATATCTGGGCAGACAGTCCCGACACCATCATTTCCATGTAGATGGATGTCTCTCCAGACTGGGCAGATTTATCGCCCCTGCTCCTGCCATAGAGGGCTCTGATTGCTAAGTGATTTGCATGCGCGCCGAGGGTGATTTTTGGTCTGCCCATGGTAATCCAGTGTGCGCACCCGATACGTTTATTTCAATATTGGATGATTTTTTTTTTTATGATTTTTTTTTTTGGGGGGGGGGGGGGGAACAGGGGGTCACCTCCCCTTTTGTATTCACGGTGATGCTGAACTCGTTCACTGTCCGTCTCCTGTCGGAGGTGGTAGTGGATGGAGAGGCTGGAATTCAACTCCAAACATGCGCATACCGCATCTTCCAGCCCAGTGTGGTGCATCATGAGATAACCGAAGCTTGGAATTCGGAGGGAGGAATAGCGCATGCAGCGTCTTGGCCAATCTATGTCACGAGATCAAAAGTAACTCGGATCAAAATAGATGCTATCCCTTTCCAGGTACAGGCTGTCGACAAAATTAATGCACCTGCAGTGACCTGTTCTTGAAGTAACACTTTGGGAAGGTGTCACCCCCATCCCCCCACCCCTCCACACACACAACTCCCCCCACCTACTCCCTCAGCTGTTGCTAGCTTGTAACCGGACGTAACACGTGATCTTTGGATATGACGTAGTGCATACACGACCTAGTTTTGCGAAAGCGCTCCCGGGCCGAAACGTGTTAGCTTTGACCGTTTCACCGTTGTCATGGAAATTGTCATCTGTATTGCTGTAGTTAGTCGCAGTGACTTGATTATCACAACTGTAGCACAGTTACCCGAGGGCCAAGAGTGTATCGAGTTTAGTCCATCTGCCAATGAAAATCGGCGCAATGAAGACAATTAAAAAGGAGAGTTTCAGTTGAAAATAGACTGGAACTGTGTGATACGTCGTCATGAGGCTTCTGCCTTTTTGTCTTAATGCACAGCATTGACTTGTGTTATGTGCGTGTAGGGAAAGCGATCATAGGGCAATGCTACTAGGTCTATAATACTATTGGTAAACGGTAGTTCTGTGGAGCATGACCTCGACCTCGGAGTATATGGAACGCCACATTTTGTTGGATAAAACTAACCTGATGCCGTGCTTGAAATGATGACTTTCGTCGTCCACACATTTATTCTCTAAATAAGTACGACATGTGACTTTGGTGACTGAACGATAAAATGCTTGGTCGTTGAAAGGCTTTTCTTTTACAGAAATAGCAGTCAAAATCAGCCGAAGTGTGCTACGGAAACATAGATATTCAGAACTCGATTACTATATGTGACTTCACGTCCTGTTATGACGGGCCTTTTTGTCGTTGTTTTGATTTGCTTGTTTTACTGTCTATAGTCATTTTTGGATGCCAGTTTTCAGTATGCTACTTTTCCAAATAAGTAGTTATTACTTTAGTGTCGTGTGTGCGGTCTGATGAAGCTGTTTGTCCACAGGAAAGTGCATCACGCAGACCTTTTGATACGTCATTTTCTGGTCTTTCTGACAGGACCGTATTTATCCACTGATTTGTATGCGTATTGATTCTGCTGCTTGTCGTTTTTACCAGACTAACGTTCACGATGAGGACGACATTACCATGACATTTGCATGGAGATGAAGGGGAGGATAGTTGTTGCACTGGATTTGGATGACTGGCGAGGAAGAGACAGCGCGGAGTTATTTGATAAGGAAATCTGTAATTCCTCTTCTCCACAAAGAAACCGCAATAACTGCCTCCCTCGATCCGGTTTTATGAGTCCGTGAGAGAATTCGATCGCGCATTGATACATTTTCACCAAGACACAGGCACACTAACGTCCCCAGGAACTAATTTAATGAGGCGTCTTGGTGCTTGCTAAAAAATGCAGATCGGATTGAATGGCGAATCTTTCAGGAACCTTGTATCTTTTGCATCAATTAAGAATCCCTCTGCTGGAAAACCGACGGAGGGTCTCTGTTTAAAGTCTGGATACAGCTATTCGTTCTTAGACAGCTGCGGGGATTTTTTCCTTACAATTCTCCACCATCCGGGTCCATTCAGTTTAATTGTTTCCACATATCCTCTCTGCTTAAGCAGTTTTGCATGTGGGCTCGCGGAATAAGACAGATCACTTAATTATGCACCTCATCGAAAGCCATTGCTGCCTGTTCCTGTGTTGCGAACTCGTGGAGTATAAAGAAGACCAGAAACCGATTCTTTTTGTGTATTATAACTGGCCGTCCGACCTTTACTTGTGATTTGCTACATTATGTTCTGACTTCGTACATTTTAAGGAGACACTCTTGAAAAATTTCGACGAACTTGCCGTAAAATGTATCTGATCAGTTGCAGATGAGTGAATATGTAAATGTCTGATATGCTTATTATTGACGGCTTTGACCTGGTTGTGTTTTACGCTCACTGTTTGGCTTGATATAACTGACATGACTGACTAGACGTTAAATATCAAGTTACTTACCGCTGCTGGTGTATCTAACTGGTTTGGCTCACATATTAATTTATAAGTGTGTGTGTGTGTGTGTGTGTGTGTGTGTGTGTGTGTGTGTGTGTGTGTGTGTGTGTGTGTGTGAGTGCGTGTGCGTTCGTGCGTGTGGTTGTGGTTGCTTGGCGCTCCCCCCCCCCCCCCCCCCACCACTCCCATCTATTTAATTGTTTTGTCTCCCTTTCTTCTTCACCATTTCCTTCGTTGAGCCGTTCTCGTTTTCTTCCTCAATTCATTCCAGCCACTCATCCATCATTTCTTCCCTCTCACCCCACCTCCACCCCCCACCCCCGTTCTTTCTTCCTTAGATTGTTCTTTTCTTTTGTTCTGTGTCTCATTTGTTTTCGTGGAACTCAGAAGGTACAAGAGGTCAACAGACTCGTTCTTTCATATTCGCATGCAGGCACTGAAGCTGATTTATCCAGAATTGAAATGGAGCAGCTACTGTCAAACACGACACATTCGAGAGACTCCTTGAAGAAAAGCAGTACAAACTACACAGAAACAAACATTTGTACCTCGCGTGGCTCTTGACAACAACGTCCAGAGATAAAGTAAAGGGGGGGGGGAAGGGGGGGGGGAGATCGGTGGACCAGAGGTAAAGTTCAGGGGGGGGGGGGCAGATCGGTGGACCAGTGAAATAAAGTAAGGGGGTGGGGGTTAGATCGGTTGACCAAAGGGAGAAAGGGGGGGGGGGGGGCAGATCGGTGGACCAGTGAAATAAAGTAAGGGGGTGGGGGTTAGATCGGTTGACCAAAGGGAGAAAGGGGGGGGGGGGGGCAGATCGGTGGACCAGTGAAATAAAGTAAGGGGGGGGGGGTTAGATAGGTGGACCAAAGGGAGAAAGTAAGGGGGGGGGGGGGGGCAGATCGGTGGACCAGTGAAATAAAGTAAGGGGGTGGGGGTTAGATCGGTGGACCAAAGGGAGAAAGTAAGGGGGGGGGGGGGGGGCAGATCGGTGGACCAGTGAAATAAAGTAAGGGGGGGGGGGTTAGATCGGTGGACCAAAGGGAGAAAGTAAAGGGGGGGGGGGGGGGCAGATCGGTGGACCAGTGAAATAAAGTAAGGGGGTAGGGGTTAGATCGGTGGACCAAAGGGAGAAAGTGGGGGGGGGGGGCAGATCGGTG
>OY757544.1:2003395-2016771 GCA_963584105.1 Alviniconcha strummeri
GAATGGGTATCATAGCTGGCTTCGTGTGCGTGTCTTTCTGGTTGCATTAAATTTCACAGGATGTGTGTGTGTGTGTGTGTGTGTGTGTGTGTGTGTGTGTGTGTGTGTGTGTGTGTGTGCGCGCGCGCGCGCGCGCACGCGCTCGTATCTGTGTTGAAGTTTATTGTCGGGGCCAGTCAGGGGGCGGAGGGGGGGGGGGGGTGGGGGCGGGGGGGGGGGGGAGTGAATGAGATCCAGGAAAACTAGATGGAGATGTTCTTTTCTTGGTTTTGTCTCGTGCATAATGACGCATGTATTGATGGTGTCAGTGAAATTAGCGTTTGCTATTTCATACATATTTAATTTCCATCACATTATACAATGGTGTGTGTGTGTGTGTGTGTGTGTGTGTGTGTGTGTTGACAGTTGTGCATCAAGCCAGCAGGCCTGGCGCGACGCATCAAGCTGCCGGTGGACATTGTCATAGGCACGTTACCGCTCAAAGACCCGCAGCACAAAGTGACGTGTCATCCCCTGCTGGCGCCCGATGGAGACGACAGCTCCACCTTCCCCTTCCCTTTCTTCTCCGACTGCACATCCGACCAGGTAAGCCGCTTGTCCCCCACCCCACCCCACCATCCGTCTTCAGCAGGCTCCCCAGTCTTTTAAATCTTGTCTGGATTATCAATCTTTCCCTTCGCTTTTTATTTTTATATCTGCTAGAGTGAAACTGTATCTAATGGAAATAACACAGGCGCGCTGAGCGGGATTGTGGAAATGAACCCGCGTAATAATCACGAAGAAAACGACAGCGAAATGTGTTCACGATGATAAAGATAGCGAGATGTGTTCACGATGATAAAGATAGCGAGATGTGTTCACGATGATAACGATAGCGAGATGTGTTCACGATGATAACGATAGCGAGATGTGTTCACGATGATAAAGATAGCGAGATGTGTTCACGATGATAAAGACAGCGAGACGCAGTCACGACGACAACAATGACGAAGTGTTTTTCTTTCGTGTGTGTAATTCGTAACTGAAACTCGTTTTGATGTGGGACGAACGGAAAGCATGACAAGCTTTATACGTCAGAGTGGCACAATTTAATGCACGTTGGTAACAAGCATTATACGTTAGATTGGCACAATTTAAGGCACAATTTAATGCACGTTGGCAACAGGTTTCCCGCGTCATAGCCGTTCCAGTGATTACGGACTTTTCACTGTTTTCGTCTCGTGTGTTTGCAGGTGTTTCTGTCTGACATGTCATTTCACAACATGGTGCCGACAGCGCCACCTTGGGAAGAGGACGACGAGATCCCCTGACGCTGGTTGCCATGGAAACTGGAGGTCAAGGTCATTTCATGGGAATCACTGGGTGAGTGCTGTTGCCTGCATGTCTCCTTGGTAACAGTGACATTGCCTGTCTCCGTAGCAACAGTGACATTGCCTGTCTCCGTTGCAACAGTGGCATTGCCTGTCTCCATGGCAACAGTGACATTGCCTGTCTCCATGGCAACAGTGACATTGCCTATATCCATAGCAACAGTGGCATTGCCTATCTCCATGGCAACAGTGACATGGTACATTGTTTTGTCGCAGTGTATGTATTTTGTCGCAGTGTAGGTGGGGACACGGCAGAGATGGTTATCACAATCGATTTCGGAAGTGTTTTTGTAGAGAGGTAGCAGCAAACGTCACTTTCGGGGCTGTGTAAGTTATGGCAGTTTCTTCCCAGCGTATCACAACAAAAAGAACCCCAAAACTATGACAAGATAGACGTATAACACACACACACACAAAAAGAGCAGTGTGTGTGTTAATGCAAAAACGGAACAGGTTTGCAACTGTAAGACATACGCGTATATATGCAATGTAATCTGGCTGGTTAGCTTTTGCAAGAGAACAGAAAATCAATCCCTGGCCACAGAAATCGAGACGAGAGAGAGAGAGAGCGAGCAAGAGAGCGAGCGAGAGAGAGAGAGAGGTGGTGTTATACAGTTACATTGGCGGGCAGCTGAGATAGCCATGTTCTGTGGCCAATAAAGCCAGCTGTGGCCAGGATCAAAGCTTTTATTGCTGTTCCCAGTAGCCGACCTTTCAGTGCTGGGCTGACGACCCTCTGCTCACTTTCACTCTTCCTGCTCATCAGCTAAAGCACTTTGCGTGGTGAGGCAGGCAGCTGCATCTCATCTTCACA
Organism: Alviniconcha strummeri; assembly: GCA_963584105.1. Classification (NCBI taxonomy): domain Eukaryota; kingdom Metazoa; phylum Mollusca; class Gastropoda; family Provannidae; genus Alviniconcha; species Alviniconcha strummeri. The sequence goes on from OY757544.1 coordinate 2,005,580, forward strand.
CAGATTTTAAAGTGAGACGTGAAAGGAGTTCCAACGTTACTGAACGGAGCCCCCAGCCCCCCTTTCCCCAGCCCTTCCCCACCGGTATGGGTTGCTAATAACACATTGCAGTCTCTAGCCTTGTAGTGGATACTTTATTGTTTCAATCAACCTGCCGAGTTTCACCAATCACCACAGACCCCACGTTTCGTGTCACCTCTTACCACAGACCCTAAAGCGGCCTGTCACCCAGTCACCACGGACCCCGGATCTCCCTGCCTAACCCAGTCACGAGACACCAGACCTCTGCCTGTCATCCAGTCACCGCCCCATATCTCTGTTATCCAATCTCTACGGACACCAGATCTCTCTGCCTAACCCGGTCACGAGACACTATATCTCTCTGCCCAACCAGGTTATGAGACACCAGATCTCTCTGCCTAACCCAGTCACGAGACACCAGATCTCTGCCTGTCATCTAGTCACCGCCCCCAGATCTCCCTGCGTGTCACCCAGTCACCGCAGACACCAGCCGATCTCTGTCACCCAATCACCACGTACCCTAGATCTCTCTGCCTGTCAGCCAATCACAACGGATCCCGGATCTGCTGCCCGACACCCAGTCATAATAGACGCCACATTTCCTTACCTGTCACCCAATCACCAAGGACCCCGGATAGCCCTGCCTGTCGCCCAGATCTGCCTATCACCCAGACGCCACATTGCCCCGCCCAGTATCTCCTACTGGTCACCTAGTCCCCTGTAGCCCCAGGCTGTAACTTCCACCACCTAGCCCCGGTGGTTCCTCTCACAAGTTCCCTACTTGGTGTCTTGGTGCTGGTCTGACGTAGCCCACGTGTCTAATAATAATAATAAATTTTATTTATAATGCGCCTGTCCAAGTTCTGCAAAAACGAGCTCCAAGCACAGTACAGCTTCACATATCAGGCTCAATACATAGCTAAGAAATACATGCAATAAAAACAAGAACAACAAAAAACAGTATCTAGTTAATACAGTTGCATCTGACATGACAAAGATTATGACCAACTGATTTAAAAAAAATGTTTCAAATAAAAATCGTATTACTGTAATAATTTAAAGCATACACGGACTAACTTAATTAATTTTGATTAAATTAAAATACACTAGCAGTTCAATAGTAAGACAAAAAATTAAAACAAACAAAAACGATATTTTTTAGAAAATCAAGTTTCTTAAATTGATATGTCACTTAAACAAAATGACATGGCAGTAAACTGGCTAACATTATGAGGATCATCAACTAAAACAGTAAAAACAGGTGGTGCTGGTCTCCCTGTCTCCCTGTCAGCAGTCTCACAGTTGGTGCTGGTCTGACGTAGCCCCCGTGTCTCCCTGTCAGCAGTCCCACAGTTGGTGCGGGTCTGACGTAGTCCCCGTGTCTCCCTGTCAGCAGTCCCACAGTTGGTGCTGGTCTGACGTAGCCTCCGTGTCTCCCTGTCAGCAGTCTCACAATTGGTGCTGGTCTGACGTAGCCCCTGTGTCTCCCAGTCAAAGATCCCACAGTTGGTGCTGGTCTGACGTAGCCCCCGTGTCTCCTCGTCAGCAGTCCCACAGTTGGTGTCTTGGCGCTGGTCTCTCTTGCCTGAGCGGCTGGCCAGTCGTTTACGCGCTCTAGTACCTGTGTTCCGTGATGCGCGGGCCTGCCGCTGTGCGCAAGAAGCTGACTGACGTGCGGATTGATCCGTTTCTGGCAACCCGCAGCGTGTGCGCCTTTAACAACGTTACGGCCGCGCGGGACATGGCGGAGACAGGGCAGACAAGGCATGGAGAGTGTCCAAGCTTGTTAGCCGCCCTTTGATACGGCCCCTACCTCTAACCGCCCCGCCACGCTCCGGGCCGGGAGGCGCTGGCGGAGAATGACGTTTGTGGAGGTGAGAGGGCTGGCAGGACAGCGCGGATTGAAAATGAAATCACGAGAATGGGATTTGAGCGGCAGCCGCGCTGACGATGGCGTAATGTGCGGTGTTGCCGCGTTTATGGCCCGCCCCGCGCTCCAGCCCGGTGTGCTGGTGCCTCGTGCAGGTCACTCCGCGGCTTTCTCTGCTCTGATCAATGGAATGCAGGTACACATCGATCGGGTACCGCGTCTGTGGCCGTTTATTCGCCCTGCAGCAGAACCGTGAGCGGTTCTGAAGCCTTTGCATCAAGTGACGCAGTTTTACATATATATATAGACTCGGACATCAATGTGCCCAGGTCCACACTGGCTCCTCACAAATCTTGTAAAGCATAGGCCGTACAGATTTAGTACGTGCATGTCCACTTAACCGGACATATTCTGTCAGTTTTTTCCTGGTCTTCCGGTTGACCCTCAGTCCTGCATCTGTGCTGATCTGGCTGTACTGGGCTCCCTGAGAGTGTTGTCAGTTTATGTCGTAAAGGTCAGCGCGTAAACCTGGATTTCAAAGACAAAGCGCATAAGAAAAAGCGTCACGAAGTCACCCTTCCTCTCAGTGATAAGCTGTGCCAAGGAAACGCTCCACTGCGGAGACGGCTCACCACAAAGCAGTTCAGGCTCGAACTTTGTGCCTGAAGTTCCTGAGCAACATGACCGTTGGTTGGTAATCCCGGACCAGCCTTGTGTCTTTGCTATTGTTGTTACACTGGAGGTTACGTAGAGCATCAGCGCCATACAGTTGTTGGTACTAAAGACAGAGTTACTGCTGTTATTGGTCAAGTTCATTATCAGCAAACTGGTGCAATGCTGTCAGTTTGTTCAGGAACCTCTGGGTACAACCAAAATACAAGGGAGTTAATTAGCGCTCGAAAAAAATCGTACAAGCACAACAACAAAGACCCGAATTGCCGACGGTGCTATGCTTGTAGATACAAGGTACATAAACTCCACCAGAGGTACATCCAGTGTAAATACAAGGTACATAAACTCCTCCTGAGGTACATCCAGTGTAAATACGAGGCACATAAACTCCACCTGAGGTACATCCAGTGTTACATCCAGTGTAAATACGAGGTACATAAACTCCACCTGAGGTACATCCAGTGTAAATACGAGGTACATAAACTCCACCTGAGGTACATCCAGTGTTACATCCAGTATAAATACGAGGTACATAAACTCCACCAGAGGTACATCCAGCGTAAATACAAGGTGAATAAACTCCACCTGAGGTACATCCAGTGTTACATCCAGTGCAAATACAAGGTACTTAAACAGCACCAGAGGTACATCCAATGTAAATACAAGGTAGATAAACTCCACCAGAGGTACATCCTCAAAAAAGGATGCCCCGTGGGTACAGCGTGTGTTGCTGTGTGCTGGTCCCGATAGGATTGTGTGGTGACCGGACGGTAAACCCCACATACTACCTAACTCTTACTAGCGGTATACCGATAGGATTGTGTAGTGACCGGACGGTAAACCCCACATACTACCTAACTCTTACTAGCGGTATACCGATAGGATTGTGTGGTGACCGGACGGTAAACCCCACATACTACCTAACTCTTACTAGCGGTATACCGAAAGGCAGATATTCTGCGGCTTCATCCAAATAACTCCACGTACACTCACACCATTCCTGAAATCGGATGAAACCTTGGTATTTCAGTCATCAGCCAGTTTGCAAACGTAAGAGTTTTTAAAACATAACGGAGATAGAGACCAAAATGAAGTCGCTGTCATTTCTTTCCAGTGCACACATGTTATTGACACTTACTGTGTTAACGTCATATGCTTCTGCCTTTTAGTTTGGTTTTGTGTTTGCTTTTTACAGCTGTCGTAGGGCAGAGCAGGTGGTGATTGGTGGTTGATGTGGTGGGGAGGGGGTGGGGATGTATTTAGAGCATGTGGATGCGGAGAGGTGTCGCGCAGAGCAAGAGTACTCGCTTGGCTCTCGACAGCCCAAGTTAAGCACGATATAGCGTGGTCACCAAATAGAGCGGTGACCAGTATATGATAGGCTTTGCACCCACCCTGAGATTGCTCCGGAGTCAAATTCTGTGCAGACTCTACAAAAGTCCTTGGGATGAGACTGTAAACTGAGGTCACCCCACCCCAGCCCATTCCACCCCGTGGGTACATACGTATGCAAAAAGATCGCATGCGCTTGTTAACGATCCTGTAGTCCACGTCACAGTTCGATGGAGTATGGAAACAGCAAAATAGTTCAGCCTCAGTGACAGTGTCAGAGTGTTCATAATGTTGAAGTTGGACACTAAAGGAAAGAAGAGAGGAAGAAGGTTGTGAGAGGGCCAGAAACAGGGCCAGGGTTGCCGCACTATTGATTTCAGCCTGACCTCACACAGGCTCCTGTTTCTTCAGGCCGCTCACTTCGCCTTAGGCAGCTTTGGATTCTTGCATTCTCACGTGAACAAAAACTAATCAGCTAGAAATGTTACGGTGGAAACTTGTTTTGTTTCCTCGCGTTGCTAACACTGCTCCCCCCACCCCCCTCTCTGTTCACCCACTTTCCATACCCCCCCCCCCCCCCCCCCCGTCTCTACCTCCTCTCTTTTTTTCTAGCACCCCATCCTCTCCGCTCTTTCTCTCCCTCTCTCTCCCTCCGTGTCCCCTTCGCGAGAATCCACAGTTGTCAGTCACTGGTCAGCCTGGAGAGACTGAGAATATAGCTTTTTGTGCCTGCTTAGGGTCAGGAATTTAGCTTTTCCAATTTCGACCTTCACGGTTCATTCAGTTTCATTTCCCTGCAAACCTCTTCAGACCCAGAGTGACATTACAGTGTTTCAGGTTTTCCTATTCAGTCCCACAGTGACCTTACAGTGTTTCAGGCTTTCCTCTCCAGTCCCAGAGTGACCTTACAGTGCTTCAGGCTTTTCCAGTGAACTGTTGATTGTGATTCGCTCTCGCGGCAGCGGGTAGCTCGGTGGGCGACGGTAGCTCAGTGGCAAGAGCGACGTGTTCTGACCGAGCGGACTTGGAGGGCGAGAGATCGACCCTCGTAAGGAGCGGTCCGTGTTCACCGTAATACGTCACACGGGTTTCCGGGCTGGCTGGGGGGCTGCTCTCCGGCTGCTCTGCTTAAAAGCCTTAGCTCCCCCTCTCTCAACACAGCGTTCAGGAGCTGTGTGAAAGTCAAGGTGGCCATCCTGGACCCCCGTCCTAACGAGCCTTACGGTTTCTGTGGACGTAAAGCAACATTGAACCATGCACACGCATTGGTCACAGTTTGTCCCTAATATGTCAACCCGACATCCGAGGACATTACGCCCCCCATCACACTCTCAACTATAGGTCCATTCACCGGCACTTAAAAACTATCGGTTGTAGGGCGGCAGTGGCACATTAAGTAGGGCCCGTTGGCAGTGTAAAGAGTTCCGTTGGCTTCCAGCCCTACGACGCTTAGACCTGACTGAGAGACGAAGCGCTTCACAATGTTGGCTAGTATTATTGTTCTCTATGTTAGCTTGGCGGTTGGTTTGGTCGCTGAATGCCAGGTAACTAGCTAGCTCCGTCGGTGCTGGCACTTACCCGACGCTTGACGGCCAGTAAACCGGCTGACTAGTGGTGTCTAATTGTTCTGTTCGCTTCTGTCTCTTGCTTTTGCAGCTGCGATACCTTTCCTTTGGCTTTCTTTTGTTGCAGAGACTGTCCTGTGATGGCATTCCAACTTTTGTCTGCAGCCAGCTCCTTCACTGCCTAATCTGGGTCAAAGTCGCTGGAAGAAATTGTTCACGTCATTGGAATCTAGGTCAAGGTCGCCGGAACAGAATGTTCACGTCAGTCAAATCTGGGTCAAGGAAAGAGAAACTAGCAGTGAATGCGGTAATTACTCCGAACCACACTGTGGCCCTCGCTAAGTATGGTCATTAAGAGGGGGGAGGGGGGGGGGGATAGCAAAATGTCAGCTGTGACCAGTGACAAAAGTGTTTGAACCGTAAACCCGACCGCTCACAGGCTCTGGGGATTGACGGTACCGCTGTGTGAAGCTGACGTGGATCAGAGACAGCCTGAAAACCAGTAGCCAACTTGCTATTGGTGAGAGCGAACGAAAGAAAAACTGCAACCATGCCTGCCAAAATACGGAGCTTCCCAAAGACAAACCTTTCGAGTGACTGGAGACAAAAGAAAGACGGTAACTGTGCACTGTGTGTGAATGAATGTGGCTGAGGATTTGGCAATGTGCAATGTGCACGATAACCATCTGGACTTCACGAACCTGACTGAAAGAGGAACGCAGCTCGTCGCCTGTTAATGAAGACAGAGCGAGTGAAATGAAGCGGTGATGGAAGTAGTGCGCCAGACAGTGTTGTTGTTTTTTCTGTTGGGGGAATTTCACTGGAGGAGTGCGGAAAAAAGCGGCGGAAATGAAGACACGGCTTAATCAGCAAGACACAGTTATACTTCTCGCCTTTGGCTCAGCAAGCTGCATACGAACTGCTAAAGCAGTGGGAAGTGTTTGAGAACCCAATTTCACACTCTGTGAGTGAAATCATCGTGAACAGATTGTGAATGCGATCACCCTAGACATCGTAGCCTGTGCGATCATCGTAGCCAGTTGTACCTGAAGCCAGCGTAGCTGATTGGTGAATGAAACCATGACAACCAACATTGAACTCCATTACAAGCAACATTGAACGGAAGCCATTTCAAGACAAACTGTGAGTGTAAGAACTACCGCAAACAAGCGACTGAATGAACCGTCAGGCTGTGCGTGTCTCATCCCAACAGCGTGTGCCTCCTTTGCGGTTAGAACGCCATAGTCGACATCGTGCGAATCCATCCTTGAATATCAACACATATCTGCTGACAGCTGCGCGTGTTATATCAATACCTATACACACTACACCATGCCTTTTTGGAGACACCAAGTCCTGCACGGGAAGACTTGGAGCCCGTCCTGAACGGAGGGACAGTTCATGTGCGGGACTGCGTGTCCCCCTTCATTGTGGATTTCTCATCGGCCCTCTGGCAGCAAACGACGAAGACTGACTTCTGCCTGTCCGCAGGTTCCACTCTCTGCGTCCATTCTCTGCTTACTGGCACACTTGTTTTTGTGTGTGTTTTTTTGGCGCGTGAACGACTGAGGAAAACCAGCTTGAGCCGAAACGTGGCGGAAACTTTAAACGATTTTGAATCGTCGTGTTGTTGTCATTGTTTTTGTTTGTTTGTTTGGTTTTTATAAATGTATTATTATCTTGGCGGTTATGAATTTTCGAGGGAACACATGTGACTTACATTTCGTTTGGTGTTTGAAGATGGAACTTTGTGGCGTCATTGTTACCGCACTTTGTGTCGTCGTTTGAACCACATAGCGCTACGTTAACGTTTTCGTTCGTTTCGTTCCTGGGGGTTGCATGCTGTGCACGTTTAACGTTAGCGGATGTCAAGGGTAATACCATGTCTGCATGACTACTCATGTCGTTACGTAGTCTGCGTTTGAGGGTTAGATGATGACAACGGCGTCTTTATGGGGGTGGCGTTTCTAGCCTCCCCTTGTAAGCGGTGACAGGGGTGTTTCAGTGTCTGACTAGGGGTGACAGGGGTGAATCAGTGTCTGACTAGGGTTGACAGTGGTGTTTCAGTGTCTGATTAGGGGTGGCAGGGGTGTTTCTGTGTCTGACTAGGGGTGACAGGGGTGTTCAGTGTCTGATTGTAGAGGTGTTGTATGTCTAGCACTTGCTTGTGGGCGGGTGGCAGGGGTGTTTCAGTGTCTGACTAGGGTTGACAGTGTCTGATTGTAGGGGTGTTGTATGTCTAGTACTGTCCTTCATACACTGTCCTGTTGTGATGTCATCAACAACAGAGCGTACCATCTCTCTCTCTCTCTTTCTCCCCCTCCCCCTCTCCCCCTCTCTCTCTCTCTCTCTCTCTCTCTCTCTCTCTCTCTCTCTCTCTCTCTCTCTCTCTCTCTCTCTCTCTCTCTCTCTCACACGCAAGCGTGCAGACTTATTGCGTGGAAAGCATTGCTATTGTATGATGAGTATTTCGCCAAAGGAAGGCAGGTTGTGGGGGAGGATCGTATGTGGAATAATTATTGTGTTTGTGTCTGTCGCAGAAATCAGTCTGATGGTGTCGTACCATTACGTGTTGTTTTTGTCGTGTGTGGATTTGGATTTACGTGTTTTAGTGCTTTCACATGGTTGATTATTCTGTATATGGTACTCATTGCTTTATGTAACTACAAAATGTATGTGTGTGTCTGTATTTATTAGGTAATTCGTTTAGCCGATCATCCATTTATCCACCTCTTTCTGTCCAGGTCCGATGGACAGTGCTGAGCTCGATCATTTTTGCGTGGGCAGAAAATGCCGCTGCTGTAAATGAACCTATTTTGGTCATTTCCCATATGTAGAGAGTTAGCTTCTTCTTCTTTCTTTTTTTTTTCTTTCTTTTTTTATGAGACAGTAACTGTAAGCGTGAACTAACAAAGCAAACAAACAATAATGTATCTGTACATTTGTATATTTACTTGTATATGTACAATATGACAAACCAAGTCAACCTCTGCCTGCAATTATGCTCACGTGTGGCCCAACGTCGTGTGTGTGTGTGTGTGTGTGTGTGTGTGTGTGTGTGTGTGTGTGTGTGTGTGTGTGTGTGTGTGTGTGTGTGTGTGAGAGAGAGAGAGAGAGAGAGTGTGTGTGTGTGTGTGTGTGTGTGTGTGTGTGTGTGTGTGTGTGTGTGTGTGTGTGTGTGTGTGTTTGAGTGAGTGTGTGAGAGAGAGAGAGAGAGAGTGTGTTTGTGTGAGTGAGTGAGAGAGAGAGAGAGAGAGTGTGTGTGTGTGTGTGTGTGTGTGTGTGTGTGTGTGTGTGTGTGTGTGTGTGTGTGTGTGACTATAAACACGACATGTATGATGTAGTTCAGTGAACTAAGTTCCATATGTATGATATTCGTGATAAGTGTTTAGAATGACACGTGTCATGCGCTGCTTTCGCTGCACTTGATGATATTGATATGGACACGGAAAAGGTACACAGTCTGGTTTATTGTCGTGTGCATTTTGTTGTTGTTTTGTGTTTGTTTTTGTCTTTGAACACAAAGAACGTTAACTAGGCTTTAGCAGTGACGGTATGAAAAATATTGTGAGGAAAAAGACAAGGCTGTGTACGTGCAAAAGCCTTAGCGTGACAACCGTGCGTCGGTGGTTCGATGCTGTCTGATTGGCAAGCCTGATGACCACACACTGTATTACCCATTGTTTCCTGACCCACTGAAGAGACGAGTTTGCGGCGCGTCACGGAAACCTGCTCCAGTTTGAACTGGTAGTGTAAACGCTTTGTCCTGCTCCAATTTTAACAGGTAGTGTAAACGCTTTGTCCTGCTCCAGTTTGAACTGGTAGTGTAAACGCTTTGTCCTGCTCCAGTTTGAACTGGTAGTGTAAACGCTTTGTCCTGCTCAGTCTGAACTGGTAGTGTAAACGCTTTGTCCTGCTCCAGTCTGAACTGGTAGTGTAAACGCTTTGTCCTGCTCCAGTCAGAACTGGTAATGTAAACGCTTTGTCCCTTTTTAGCGGGACGTGTGTGGTGACCCCCAGCTTCAACACCACTGCTTCTCAACATCAGGCTGCCAAGTGGGCCGGTTTACCCGTCACCTTTTTTTGTATATTTTGATTATATTTTTAACTTTTATTTGAAAGCCGCATCTTTGTTTAGTGCTAATATGGCGCTTGTAAGACTATAACATGTCTTGTTTAAAAGAAGAAGAAAAAACACAGCTTTTTTCAGTTCTAATATGGCGCTTGTGAAAATATCGCTATTAGCCGCCACCTCCGTAATGTTTTGTTTTCTTCCCACCCACCCCCCTCCCACCCCCCCTCCCCTCACCCCCCACCACCACCACCCACCGTTTTTTTCGGGGGGGGGGGAGGGGGGGGCGGGTAGAAATAACTATGACCATTTGTGTTCTTTCTTCGGAAGCGAAAGACAACCCGCATCCCTTTGAGTTTGAAAACTGCTGCAGTTGTACCCTCAGAGCATAGGGCGGCAGGTAGACCTTCCGGTTGGAAGGAACTTCGTCATTGGTTAGAAGGGAACGTTTCCACTGGTTAAATGGACAATTTCCATTGTTTGCAATAATTGTACTTGTGGCACAGAAGAAATATTTTTCATCGGTTTGGAGAAATGCTGTTTGTTGCGAACGCTGACGAATCGAGGTTGTGAGGTATGTTTTGTGCGGGGTGCAGTTACTCGGGTAGCAGCGTCCCTTGCTGCGTCGTTGTTTGATTTTAAGGACTGATTTACTGTTCCTGCAGTACTGACTGTGATCATATTAGATTTGGCATTGTTACCATTCTTTAAACAGTTTTTCCCTTCTATTTGTTTTAATTGTTGAGTTTGAATAATGTTTAAGATAATTATGACAAAGTTATTTACACAAGTTAAGCGTTGGATACGTTTTTGTGGTGAACCTTTCTGGTTTCTTTTTTTAATTGAAACCGGTTACCCCCCGTTCCTCTCCTCCCACCCCACCCCTTTTCCCTACTGCTGCGTTTTGCTGACATTTGTAAGAATAAAAATGTTTAAAAAATATTGGCCTGAGTTATGAGATTAGCAAGCAGAAGACCTGTTTTAATCGGGTTTTTTCGTTTGTTTGCTTTGCAATATTCGTTTTCCATACTGACGAAACGAAAAACAAACAATAACGATATAACTCACCTGTATTTCAGTTATAGGACAAACGGTTTAAATCACACTGCCACAGTTGATAAGGTGGCGATTGTTCGTTGCGTTTCGTTCTTTGTTTTCGACCAAAAGCCTTTTAAATGTGTGTGAAAGTTGAGGATATCCAATAGACGGATGACTAGTCACATCTGTAGAGTCTGAGGATGATATCCAGTAGACAGATGACCAGTCAAATCAGTAGAGTCTTGGAGTATCCAGTAGACGGATGACCAATAAGGTCTGTAGAGTCTGAGGATATCAAGTAGACGGATGACCAGTCAAGTCTGTAGAGTTTGTGGATATCCAGTAGACGGATGACTAGTCAAGTCTGTAGAGTTTGTGGATATCCAGTAGACGGATGACCAGTCAAGTCTGTAGAGTTTGTGGATATCCAGTAGACGGATGACCAGTCAAGTCTGTAGAGTTTGTGGATATCCAGCAGACGGATGACCAGTGAAGTCTGTAGAGTTTGTGGATATCCAGTAGATGGATGACCAGTGAAGTCTGTAGAGTCTGAGGATATCCAGGAGACTGATGGACAGTTTTCTGACAGGCTGTGAATTAGTATGGTTGGACTGAACAGCTG
>OY757544.1:2016971-2036007 GCA_963584105.1 Alviniconcha strummeri
TCTCCTGTTTCTGTCTTAACAACAAAACATTTTGATCCCTTGGATCGGATGACGCTAATTTTGAGATAAGTGCCCGGAAATCTTTTTTTTTTTTTTTCTTTTTTTTTTTTCTTTTTCTTTTCTTCTTGTCGTGTTGTTGGCTTCTTTCTTGTTCTTTCTTCTTCTTTCTTTCTTTCTTTCTTTCTTTCTTTCTTTCTTCTTCTTTTTCTTCTTCTTTCTTTCTTTCTTTCTTCTTCTTTTTCTTCTTCTTTCTTTCTTTCTTTCTTTCTTTCTTCTTCTTTCTTTCTTTCTTTCTTTTCTTTCTTTCGTTCTCTTTCTTTCTTTCTTCTTCTTTTTCTTTCTTTCTTTCTTTCTTTCTTTCTTTCTTCCTTCTTTCTTTCTTTTCTTTCTTTCGTTCTCTTTCTTTCTTCTTCTTTTTCTTTCTTTCTTTTCTTTCTTTCTTTCTTTCTTTCTTTCTTTCTTTCTTTCTTCTTCTTCTTCTTCTTCTTCCACCTTTTTTGGGGTCCTGCTGTGAAATAATGATGTGATGGTTGTGTACGTCCGCCCGTGTTGACAACGACGGCGGCATTGTTCGACAGGGTTGGTGGACAGGTGGCGGTGGGTCAAGGGAGTGGCGCGGAGTGGTCTGCAGCCGACAGGGAGGCCAGTGCCGGAGCCGTCGGGTTTTCTGGCGAATTGTTGGGAACTGCTGCCTGTCTTTCTACTTCTGTCTGGCATGGCTGCTCATCACTGATCCCACCGCACCCGGCCTGTGCTGTGCACGTGCGCAAGCACGCACCCTTGCACGCACGTGACATTACACACACAAACAAACACATACAAACAAACACATACACATGCACACATACACGCATATCACACACACACACACACACACACACACACACACACACACACACACACACACACACACACACACACACACACACACACACACACACACACCACTAGGCCGAATCTCTCTCTGCCTGTCTGTCTGTCTCTCTCTGTCTCTGTCTGTCTCTCTGTCTCTGTCTCTGTCTGTCTCTCTCTCTCTCTCTCTCTCTCTCTCTCTCTCTCTGCCACGAAGGACAAATTAGTATTTTGTTAACATCGAACTGTGCGACCTGAAAAAAGAACAGAAAAAGAAAGAGACAACTATCAATCAGCGACCTATGTCGGAAATGTTCATCTGATGTCAGTTACCGATAGTTTAGTAGAGAGCCAAGAAAGAAAAAGAAAAACGGACACTGGACAAGAAGATCAGCAGGAATAAAGGAGAGCTTCCCTTGATGGGTGTTTTTTGCGGCAGTTGGACAGCTTTTAATGGACGGCACTGCTTCCGCTGAGACGCCAACACAAAGCAGACCAAGAAATTGATGACAGCAGATCCCCAAGCCCAAAGGACGAGAACGAACCCGGAAAAAGAGAGAGACAGAGAGAAACAGAGAGAGACAGAGACAGAGACAAAGAGAGACAGAGAGAGACAGAGATAGAGACACCGAAACAGACAGACAGACAGAGAGAGCTTTTCTTAAATCCATCTATGCTTCTAACTCCTGTTCTTCAATAAATCATCTCCTTCATTGCCATGGAAACGGGGAGATTGAAACAGCAAGAAGAAAAACGATCACGCACTTTTCAGCAGATTGTGTTTCATGCAACTTCATGTTTTAACAGTCACAAGGACGTGTGTTGGTGATTTGTTTTTGTTTTCTTTCTTTCTTCCCCCCCCCCCCCCTTCTTCTTTTGAGATGATTAGTTGTTGTTGTTTTAAATTCAGAGGGGGAGGAGGGGGAAAGAACATTTGCTTTATAATAATGATAATTAAAGCGGTCATTTTTATAGCGCCATGTCTCACCGACAAAGGTGAGCACTCCGCGCTTTACATACAGGATCAAAAAAAATGTATACATTAAAACCTCAAAAATAATTATTATAATAGACATACTACTGTATTCCCCGCAAACACACACACACACACACACACACACACACACACACACACACACACACACACACACACACACACACACACACACACACACACACACACACACACACGCACACACACGCACGCACACGCACGCACACGCACGCTCACCGGCCAGGTACGCACACACGCACACACGCGCGCAGGCAAGTAAGAATACATAATTCGAATCATTTGTTATGGTTTGTATAGGTGAGTTTTTAACATAGTTTTGAAGGCAGATGAAAGTGACAGATTTCAGAAGGGAGTGAATTCCATTGCTTTGGAGCACAGTTGGAGAGACAGCGTTGGACAAAGTTTTTTTGTGTTAACAAGGGGTTAAGAAGTATCCGTGTGTGTGCTGAAGAAGGAAGCTGCCTGGAATGGGTGTACACAGTGAGAAAGTCAGAGAAACAGGCAACACGTGTCAGAGAAGTGGTGACAGATAGTTGATAGTTTGTAATCTATTCTGGCTTGGGCCGGTAACCAATGTAGAGCTTACAGAAGGGGTTGCATATGATCACGTTTCCGTGCTTTGATCACCGGTTTCGCTGCAGAGTTCTGAACTTCTGTAGTCTACTGAGAAAATAAGATGGGCAGCCGGTCTAACTTGGAGAGAACAATGGCGGCACAGACGAGAGTTTTGCTTGCTTCAACAGTCAGGTGCTGGCGGAAAGAGGTAATGCGTCTGATTGTGATGGCCGCGTTCTTACTGCTTATTCACTTGATTTTATTGAGCTTTTTATTCTAATTAAGCGAGTGAAACTGTATAGTGTTTAATGACGTTTTTATGTACTTGTTACTATTTGTCAAAGGCAGACAATTGAGTTTCCTTCTTAAGGATTAATAAAGTATTATTGTATTGTATTTCCACGTAAGCGGAACGGCAGACAGTTGAAATGTGCTTGTGCTCGTGAACACAAAAACCAGCAGAACAACACAGCAAGAAAAAAGAAAGAACACAAAAATGTTTCCGGGTACTTGTCTCAAAATTAGCGTCATCCGATCCAAGGGAAGAAAATGTTTTGTTGTTGTTAAGACAGGAACAGGATATGTGTGGGGTGGGGGTAGAGGGGGGTACGGGGAGGGGTGGGGTAGACGTGGGGGGGAGGGGGGAGATGTGTCAATTTCGGAGGACATGCAACACGTTTTTATACGCCAATGTAAAACGGTAGCATCCAACCTGGAGCTGATGTCAACCCGCATCAGTGAAACAGCTGCACAGAGCTGGAGGCAGCTTCAGGTGGTGCCGACCCGTGCTGGCGTTTTCGGAGGGTTTGACACGAATTCAATAGCACATCCAAGGGACATTTTAATCCGCAGCTCAAACAGAAATATCCGGAAGCCGTTTCAGCTGCCGTGTTTGCATTACTGGCCATGAATACGATTGCGCAGTTGCACCCAGTTGTTCAATTTCTCTTGTCCCCAGAGAGAGAGAGAGGAAATGGGCAGATCTGCCAAAAAGCGGAGATTCTGTGACACCCCCCCCCCACCCCATCCCCTACCCCCCCTTTCCCCGCCCGACTGCTCGCCCCCAGCCATCTCCTCCTCTTTCCTCCTCCTCTTTCCATCTCCTCTTTCCACTGGCGATCACGCATTGTCGACTGATTCCAGCCCTTCAGTATCGCTTCGTTGATTACACCGTCTTCTCTGTACACAGCCCTCCCCGTCAGTGCCTTCACCTCTTCCAACCCCTACGCTCGGCGGGCGAGGGTCGTAAACATTTCTTCGTAGCGGCTGAAGAAGAAGAAGATGGTGATGGGTCGGTGCAGGTGTTGGGGTGGGGGTGGGGGGGGGGGAGGTGCGGGGGGGGGGGGGGGGGGTTCTGTCCAGAGAGGTCACTCTGGTCTAAGTAATAATAATAGAACTAGAAGGTTTGAAAAATGAAAAAAGAAAAAGAAAGAGGAGTCGCTGAATGGTAGCCACGAGCTAGACGCGACAGTGGAAGACACACCGACCAATATCCATAAGGAGTGACTGCATTGGTGACCCAAAGTGAGCCGGTTTGGCCGAACGGTAAGGCGTTAGGTTGGTGCATGACGTCGGTTCCAGTCCAATCTTCGGCCATCCTCTCTTCAAAAATGGGATTTATGGACACCGTCTTCTGACTTTGTGCTTCGGGAGCCAGCAGGTCGTGCCATGCCGCGCTGTAAGTAAACATTGTGCTTAGCGCTCACAAGGCTGATTAGGGACGGGGAGAAGGGGGGACGTGGGGGGTATCAGTGGAGGTAGGAGAAGAAGATTATATACCTATCTCTACACTGTCACCACCAGAATGGGCAGCAATGGGAGCCATTTTAATGTTTCATTCATCGTGAGGAACAAAATCACAAGACAGGAGGGAGATTATATACCTATCACTACACTGTCACCACCACAAGGATTCCTGCATGAAGATGGGCAGCCATGAGAGCCAGTTGAATGTTTCATTAATTGCCGTGATGGACGTAAGACAGTTGTCCACAGAGCACTTTTGAAAAGAAGGGACAGCCGAAGCGGATACACATGCCGTCAGCCGAGGCCCTTCTGATTTCCAGCCTAACGCCTTTACCGCTAGGCCAAACCGGCTCACAAGCCGTCTTGATGATGATGATGAGTTGATGCTTAATGTCCTCAGGTGTCATTTGACATATTAGGGACAAGTTGTGACCAATGCCGAAGCACGGTTCAATAAAAGCCACATACGTAAGGTGTATGCGTGTTTAGCTGTAACCTGCCACCTGCACTTTTGGCAGAATGACCGGGATTTTTTACGTGCTACTGTGGTAACACGGGGGTGGAACGGATACCGAAATAAGAGTCAGCACAGAAAGTCGACCCTGGAGAAGAAAATTCTCCCGCCGTTCCAGCAGGGATTCGAACCCGCGACCTTTCAATCACGAGTCCGGCGCCTTAACCACTGAGCTATCCCCGCCCCCTAGGCCGTCTTGTACCAAAAGATGGTTTATATGTAACCAGCATCAGGATCCGGATTATCAACAGATTTTGTAGCCTTTCTGCCTAAGGTGCATGGGAAGTAACTCCACCAAGCTCCTTTATGTGCCGAATGTGGTTACGTCCCTTGAACTATTCGCCTGCTTGCTTTAATAGTCGCGCTGACGGCATGTGTATCTGTGTTTAATCAAAGAAGAGTTTGCTTCCACACAGGCCATGGTGCAAAGAACGCAAACTTGTTTTACAGCTGCCAAGGGACGTTGCTTCAGGGCCTTAACCAGCAAAGCTCTCATCCACAGACACAGGGATAAACAGAGCTTGTTGCTACATGCACCAGTGTCAAAGATAAACAACACAACAAAACAAGGACCTGTGTGTGTGTGTGAGTGTGTGTGCATGCGTGGGTGTGACTGTGAGTGTGTAGGTGTCTGTGTGTGATCATATTGTGGGTGGCTGAGTGTGAAATACTTTAGTGTTGATGTATGCATTTACGGTACTTGTACTTTCTTGATTGTCATGTAAATATTGATGTACGCATTTATAGCATTTGTGTTTTAAGGATTGTCAGGTGGATGTTGACGTTCATAATGTACAGCACTGTGAACTTGTAAATGTTTACGACGTATAGCGCTATATATATATAAGATTTATCATTATCAATAATTTGCACACATGTGACATATATACTACACACACACACACACACACACACACACACACACACACACACACACACACACTAAATACACACAAATTCAGCAGACGCTAAACACACACACAAGCATGCATGCACAAAAACCACATAGGACGTCTTGCAACATTAACTGCTAAACCAAGAAAGTGTTCTTTTCTATCATTTTAATTGCGCTGATAGAAAGCTTAACACCAATCTCAGCTTAGCTTTTCAACAAGCTATTCCCACAGTTTGACTTAACAACAATAACAAGCACAAAGCACCCAAGACATCAACTGGAAAAATAGGGTATCTTGAAAGCATCCAAAGTATGTGCAGGTTTACAATGCATTCCATTCTGTTCAGTGACAGTAGAATAAAGTGCCTTACTGTACAAGCCCCATTCCACATCTACCTAGCTCAATGATTTCACCAGTTACAATTCATTCTCATCACCCAACCCATCCTATGTTGTAAAACATGAAACAAGTGTTTATTTTGCAGTCAAGATTATTTTGTGTTAATAAAAAATCATGCACATGTGTGCGTGCATTGTGTGCATGCGTGTGTGTGTGTGTGTGTGTGCAAGTGTGTGTAGCAGAAGAGATAGACACAGAGGCTGAAAATTCATGAAGTATTCTCAGATCCTCAAGGGGCTCTGGATGAGGACAAGAACGTGACAATGGTCAAGCTACTACAGCACACACTGTAGTGCCCCGGTTATTTTCAGTTACAATAACTGAACCTTTCCCAACCTGTTGGTATTTTGATACTGTACATTTTTATGCAAACAATAGTGCAGAGAGCAATGACAATATTACTGAAACTCCATCCTCTAACACTTAAAACAATCTTCAGCACACACACACACACACGCACACAAAAAACAAAACAAAAAAACATGCACACACACACACACACACACACACACACATGATATGCATGTGCTCATGGACACACAGGCTGTCAACAGCCACAAAGAACAGAAGACAGATAAAGATAGTTCAGTAAGGGATGAGACAACAATCACTAGCACTAGTTAAGTACAGAACAGTGCCAGAGTGTGTGTGCGTAGCTCGTCAAGACATACTAACACAGAAAATAAACTGCACAGATAATGCAAGGTGCTTGAAACAAAGTCCTCTAACATGTAAAGTTCTGCATGTGGTTCAAAATATAATGTGTCTCATCTGAAACTAAAGTATCTGAAATAATTATAGTACCAAAAACTTTTTTTTTTAAAGACAACCCCATACACTCAAATAATAAAATAAATATTCAAAAAAAAGGCAAATGCCCAAATGACACATGTATTTAAACAAAAACAATCAGTAATAGCAGAAAGAGAACAAACACTCCAATGAAATGGCATCCTAAATGGGAAAATCCAACATTGTTTCCCCTTAATTTCTCAAGTCTTTCAGTCGGTACTGCTCTCCAAACACAGAGATACAAAAGCAGACACAGAAAAACAGACAGAAAGATGGACACAACAGACAGAAAAACAGACAGAGAGATGGACATGACAGACACAGAAAAACAGATGGAAACATGGACACAGCAGACAGCATCCACATTCAAATACTCCCTGGAAGTCCACACTTCAAGCTCTGTGGCAATAATAATAATGGGAATTTCGAGTGCCTAACATTGCAGTAACACCGTAAGTGTGCACATCAATATGCCACTCAGCCCTATAAAACACTCACTAGGGACCACCGCCCGGTAATCACAAACCAAAACACTCACTTGGGACTACTACATGGTAATCACAAACCAGAACATTGCAATACACCAGTATGCTCACCAATGTCAAACTTGCAACACATGCATGTGCACATACACACACACACACGCACACACACACACACACACACACACACACACACGCACGCACGCATGCACATACACACACGCATGCATGCACACACACACACACACACCACACACATCAGCGATGGAGACATAAAAAAACAGCAGGTAAAGATGCGGAAAGTGTTTGGGAACAGTTACTGAAATCAAGAGAACAGAGGTTTAGAGGGAAGACTTTAAAGACCATAACACTGAAATCAAGAGAACAGAGAGGTTTAGAGGGAAGACTTTAAAGACCATAAGGAGTGAGCATGTGTAATGGCCAGTAGCAGCTAGTTCCAGGTAGAGGGACCGTGGTATGAAAAAGATCGCTGTCCAAAGCTTTTTGTATGGAAAGATGGAAACAAAGCTTTTGGTATGGAAAGATGGAAACAAAGCTTTTGGTATGGAAAGATGGAAACAAAGCTTTTGGTATGGAAAGATGGAAACAAAGAAAGACGTGTCAGCAGAAGACTGATGCAGTTGGGAAGGCGTGTAGAGCTGAAGATTGGAAATATATCTAGGGCCAGCATCATTCAGAGAATTAAACACAGTGATAGAACTTTAAAATAAATCCTTTTTTCAACTGGGAGCCAGTATAAGGTATGAAGAAGAGGTTAAGTATGGCTGAATTTTGAAGACAGGTAACCACTCCCTACACAAACATAAAACAAAACATACACAAACTGTCAAACATGAAACAATTTTTTGAGGAGTTAGTCATTTCAATATTACCCCTGTTAAAAAGCACACACACACACACACACACACACACACACAAACGCACCCACACATGCATGCACATGCACACACGTGTGCATGTGCATGCAGGTGTGTGGATGTGGGTGTGGGTGTGGGTGTTGTTTTGAGGGTGTGGATGGGTGTATACCTCTATGCTCATTGATGTATGTCAGTGTTGTTGTTTGCTTATGTTTGTCTGCTTACCGCTTTCAAGACACCTTGTTGTAAATCTTGGTGAATAAAGGTTCTGAATTTGAATGTGAACAAGGTTAGGACATTCTGGTATCACTGACCATTCCACCTAATTTATTAATATCAGATTAAAGGAAACAACAAACAAACAATTTTTTTTTTAAATCTAAATGCATAATGGCAAATACCTACCACCTACCAACTATCATCTCCTAGCTGCTCAACAAGAGCCATACAAAAAAGCCTAACACTTAATGAAAAATGTTTGGGTGTTTTCTGGAAACAAGTCCGGAGAATGGACCATTAGCAGAAAAATGACAAGACAGAAAGAGCAAGAGGACTAGGCAGAAGAATGAGAGAGGAGATCAGAAAGGGAATCAGATGTCAGCCCTGAGACTCCAGACAGGGGAAGACATCAGAAATCCCCAGCCTCCCTTCAGGTGATCAGAAAGAGAACAATAAACTATTTGGTTTGTCTTACCCTGAAGAAGTATTTGAAACAAATGCATTCTGGAAAAGTAAAAATGAGGTTGCCATTCATGCATGTCCAGTGTATACCACACAAAACACAGCTTTGCACAGGTGAAGTTTGCTGAGCGTACAAAATGCATGAGCTTATTAAACTCCATTTACATCAAAGAACACAACAAACTGATTGACTCTGATAGCAAAGATGGACCAATGCAGAAATACTATGGCACAGATGAATCTGAATGTTGATGTGCATCTCTGAACAGTCATGGCAAATCAGGATTTTATAGACTGGTACAAGGCTGGTAGTGTACAAATATAATGCATTGTGGGACTTGTTTCACTTTCAATAGTCAACACTGAACACATCAGTGAGGTAAATTATGTGTGATTGTGAGAGAAAACATACACAAATTTACACGTTTGAACAAAAATCCAAGCAAATGCCATGAACAATGGAAAATATCAAGCAGTCACCAAAAGAATGAATTAGAGAGGGGAAATTATGGGGCACATCAAACAAAGACGTTATAGGCACTTTCTCATAAGTAGGTCACACAAAAGATGTCATATTTTTTAATCATGAAAAATAATGTCTCTGTTGGCTAACATACATATGTGTCAGCAAGATGATGGAAGAGCCAGTGTGGTGAAAAAGCAAAGACTTCAACTGCCTGAGACCAGCAAGTTCAACAAATGTCTGTTCATCAAAAACAAAACGTGTGTCGTATTGTAGTAAGTTTCAAATATTATAAAATATTATGTAGTTTAAGTAAAACAAAAATGTGTGTCATATTGTACAAGTTTCTAACATTATATAATATTTTGTGGGTTAAGTTACCCCAACTGTTTTAAATTAAAGAAAGAAAAATCATATTTTTCGCAAGGAAAACAAAGTCCCATATAACTGCCAGTATAAAGTCAGCCAAACAAAAAATTATATCTTATAAAGACAAGTAGCTAAATAGAAATGAGCTAGCAGTGAAATCCAAACAAGCAAAAGGCTGAAAAGCAGGCTTATTTTAATCAGACAAATACAACACATGCACACATTTTGGAAGTAAGCACCTTTTTAAACAACAGGCATATCACACATTACCAAATGACAAGAGGAATGAAATTTGGTCTGCTTTAGTTGCTGAAAAAGTTGTTGTTTTTTAAAACTGAGACAAAAAATCAATCTTTGCCAATTGAAACTGAAATACAAAGGAAGATCAAATTTCATTCTTCTTAATCTTATCATTTGTTATTGTTAGTGTGTTACCTGTTCATTTGTTTAAAAAAAGGGGGGTTGAAAATTTGCACATTTTGTGTCATTAAACTAAGACTTCTTTTCAACTTTTGTGTGTTTTCATCGGGGTTTGGAATGCTGGCAGTCAGCACTGATTTTGACAGATTTCAGTTTCATACACGAATGAGCCATGTAGGTGTTGAGACTGCTACCCCATATCTCTACCCCTACCCTCTCCACAAATCACCACAACAAGAGAGAAGCAGGGGAAGAAAAATAACAAAATGCACCTACGACACGCATCTTGTCCATCATGAAAACTGTAGCCATCCACGGTTATACTGGCAGCTCATCTTTAGACTTAGAGCTTGTGAGGTGATTCAAGGCTCCATAACCTTTGGCAGAAGTTCATAAGTACTTTAGAGGGTCATCATGTAAGTCTGTCTTGACTTCAAAAGTCCACAAAATACATGGCTTGCTTAATTAAGTAAGCAGTGCAATTTACAAAACACAAAGTCAGAAATCCGCTGAAGCAAAGAGTGCCAACAATTGCACAAATTACACAAAATGGCTAAATCTATCCCCCCAATCTTAATTTCTAAATTAGTCTTTATTTAAAATCAAGATTTTGCATTCAGCAGGTATGATATGCTGCACACTGCCTGAAAAAGCCCAGTACTATCTGAAGCAACAAAGCAAATACCCTGTACCAATGCTGTCGATGTCTTTAGCCATGCACTGTTCAACAGTAATGCTCCTCTAGACTATTAACTTGTATCTCACAGCAACAAGCAGTTCTAACGAAGCGCTACTCGTTCAGCACAAGCCGGGGACTTCCTTCACCCACTCACTGACAGCATCAACCCAGCCCAAAGCAACAACCAGAAAAAGAAGGCGATATTCAGGAGAAATCAAGGAGGTACTGTTTAACAGCCCAGGGTAAGGGCAGACAATCCACTCTCTCCACCACTCGTCTCTCCATGGCCTTGTACACGCACACACGGGCGATCTGCTTCAGCGACCGCGGTGACTCGGCCATGCTGTGGATGGTGGCGACAAAAGAAGTTGCGTAGGGCGCCAGCTGAGAGTGGGTGTGCGGGAGGTGGTAGCGGGTGATGCCGCGGGCAGAGTACAGGCAGTCATACAGAGCCTTGTGGTCCATCGTGTTGTAGAACAGGTGCAACAGCTCACGGGTTCCACTGGTTACATCCTCGGTGGATTCGGCTGGGGAGTTCTGCCGCTCACGGGCTTTTTGCAGGTACAGGCTGACAGGCTGGGTTCCCTGCTTCTTGAGGAAGATGGAGCTCTGTGAATGGCAGATGATGGGCTCCGACTGGTAGGGTTCAAGGTCAGGGTCAGCACCCCACTGGAGCAGGGTGACCAGCCAGCTGTGAACCAGACTGAACTCTCCCTTCGTCTCCGCCAGCTCTGCCAGGCGCACGAACTCAATCAAGGCATTGCCGTTGCCACCGCGAAGGAAGGGACTACTGCGCTGGGTCCTGTGGTTGGGGTCAAGGCCATTGGACAGTAAGAAGCGGAGCAAGTCATTGGTGAACTGAGCGAATGACGCCTGCAAGGCAGGATCTGATCGGAGCGAGTGTTCCCTGAAGCACCGGCTGCAGACCAAGGCGATCAGAGTGGCGGCCGTGCCTTGGAATGAGTCTGTGAAGTTGACATTCGCCCCATAATGTACCAAACTCTCCACCGCCCTGAGAGCATCCTCGGCCTGAGCGACCAGCCGGGTGACGTCATCATACAGGAAGCACTGCATGAGAAGAATGAGCGGCGTGTGGCCCACAGCACACTTGAAGTCCACTGGCGCCTCATGCTCCAACAGCATCTCCATGGCTGCGGCCAGAGTGGCGTAGTCATTCTGATACTCCACAATGAACATGTCGGGCTGGGAGGAGCGCACGCAAGGGCAGGGCTCCCCCTGGTGGCAGGCTTTGAGGGCGATGTGCAGCATGCGACTCAGCGGCTGCAGGCCTGGCCCGTTCACCATCAGCGGGTCAGCGTTGAACTGCAGGAGCTCCTCAATAGCCATCAACACCTGCACACAGCATGGACCAAAAGGCTGTCATCAACACTTGTGTGACATGTCAACACCACCACAACTTCAATAGCCATCAACACCTGCACACAGCATGGACCAAAAGGCTGTCATCAACACTTGTGTGACATGTCAACACCACCACAACTTCAATAAGAGAAGGTCCAAAGCTGCCAATTACTCAAACAGCTTCAGCCAATCAGAATGTCACAGTTAATATTCAGCACAAAAAGCCTGAAGACTGGCTTCAAAAGCCAAAGCATAGCAACATAGGGAAAGACTGGTAGATTGAGAAAACAGCGAAAGACTGATAGATTTAGAAAACAGTGGAAGACTGGTGGATTTAAACAACAATGAAAAACTGGTGGATTTAAACAACAATGAAAAACTGGTGGATTTAAACAATAATGTCAATGGTTTTTGCACAAAAGTGGAAAAACATACGTTCTTGACAGTATGACGGACATCAGCGATTACAACACAAACACCTCACTCTGCAGCAACTTGGCTCCTATGGTGCTCAAAGTTGTACATTACATGAATGTTGTGAGCTCTAGGCATATGGTCATGTAATCAAAATATGATCCTTGCCACTGACCTATGCATGGCGGAAGTCATTTGTTGTAATAGCTGATGTTTGTCATCATGTAATTTTTCTCTTTTTTTCTCACACTTTCAGCCACACAGGATGTCAACAGAGAACACAGTACAAACAAAGAGGGTATTTTCAGAAGAAAATATTTAATGTACATGCCTCCCCCCCCCCCCCCCCCAAAAAAAGAAAAGTATGATGGACATCAGTATTACAATGACATTTTCCTTTTCACGCAAACAAAAACACTAACACTAACAGGACTACATTGTAGGTCACTTCAAACATTAAGCTATGCATCATCAACACAAAATCAGTGATTCTGAATAAAAATATTTGACAACAATATCATTTTCTTTTCATCAAGCAAAATCTAACATATGACGCATGTCAGTTTTACAACATATTTTTCTTTCAGAAGGAAACAAAAATTGAAAATAAAAACAGAGACATCGCAAGTCACTTCCAGAATCAATTTATGATCACTGTTACATGTACCGTGATTTTATATTACAATATGTACATGCCTTTTCCACCTTAAACTGAGCAAGAACAAAATTATGACGTTTAGTTAGTAATTGGATTTTAGTGTCCTGTCAACCACACAGGGTCAGCTTAGGAAGTCAGTTTATTTCTTGCTCTTTGGTCTGCAGCTGTCTCGGACTCTTTGTCGTCCATGAGTGCTCTGCTGCTCTCTCTTGCATCGTCAAATTTAGGTACCACACGTGGAGAGCGTGTCTTTGTCATGGTGCCTGAAATACAAAATAATGGCATCAGTATCAAATTGTACCCTGGAAACAACTTGTAGAAAACAGAAAAAGAGAATGTTGTATTATCAAGTGACAGTAAGGCCCACCTTAAAAAGTGTCTGAATGTCATGAGATGGATGGATGTAAAACCACTTTCAAAAATGTCTGCAGGTCATAAGCTGGATGGTCACAAAAATGGTCAAAAGTGTCTGCAGGTCATGAGATGGATGGACACAAACACTGTCAAAAATGTCTGCAGGTCATAAGCCGGATGGACACAAACACTGTCAAAAGTGTCTGCAGGTCATGAGATGGATGAAGACAAACTGTCAAAAGTATGCAGGTCATGAGATGGACAAACACACCGTCAAATGTGTCTGCAGGTCATGAGATGGATGAAGACAAACTGTCAAAAGTATGCAGGTCATGAGATGGACAAACACACCGTCAAATGTGTCTGCAGGTCATGAGATAGATGGACACAAACACTGTTAAAAGCATCTGCAGGTCATGAGATGAACACATTTGTCAAAAGTGCAGGTCAAGAGATGGATTGACAAAAACAGACATCAGAGCACCCCCCCCCCCCCCCCCCCCCCCGGCATGTAGTAATGAGAGCCTTGTGCATTGTTATCACACCAACAGAACAAACTTCCTACCCCGAGACATGAACAAAACTGCAGCTAATGCATCAGCTTATATTGCTTACAAAGGAATATATGAATCAAAGACTGATTACAACTGTAGATCAACAAAACTGGGTGAAAATGATGGCAAACGTTGTTTGATGACGAACGTCAACATAAAAAAATATTACCACGTACCTGTTTTCTGCAAAAAAAGCTGCAGCATCGGCTCCACATGTAAACGCAGCAAGGAGGAAGTGACATATAATAGCCCGGATGTAAAGTGAAACTGAAAGCGAAAATGATTTTTTTTTTCAAAGTGATTTTATTCGGTACTATGACGAACGTCGTTTATTACAATATCAGAACGTGGCACAAATTCCTTTGTAAAAAGTCAAGCGCATTTTCGGTGGTAAAAATCAACACTGTTTCTGCAGTGCAACACTCAGGTCAAGCGAATGACGTCAACATCTGGCCTGTTCGAAGCTTTGCAGACAATTTTTAACGACTGACACTTTTGATCGAAATATTACACTACGCGCGACGTTGGTCGTCACGATCTTTCAGAAATGATCAAGAACACAAATGAAATATTTGTTTGTTAATGTTTACTGAATTATGTAAAGGGATACTTCTTTTGTAATCCTTTGTGAAATTAAATTTGTTTGTGTATTGTGCACATGTACATAATCGTTGAAGAAGTCAGTCACTGTTATGTTGTCCGTTTTCATGAGCCTGAGTTCAGAGCTTAAATCATCTTCTAATGCAAATATCTCCATATGCGCTTCAGCATAAATGTTTATATTGTGTCCACAGTTTTTTGGGCCATTTCTGAACACTCTCTAAACGTAACACCAACACAATGTAACTGGATCAGATTTTATTGACTGTTAAAATTTTCACCCACGATTTGCACACCTTTTGGCACTTAGTCATATATATCTTGAAATGGATGTTTCTTTTATATGTGGCACATATTTCTTTATATAACACAAAATCCACAGTGGTCTTAAAAAAGCATGTCCAATGTACAAACTGTTCATCAGATTCCTGTAACATAACTTTCATTTAAGCTGGGGATTTCAAACACTGCAATGATGCCGCTGCCAGCCATTTCAAGTTTCACTCCCTTTCACCTCAGACAATGCTCAGTAGCTCATACATCCTGGACCTTTGGTCAGAAAATGTTCCAGTGGAAATTGCCAAGATCATTCCTCAGAAAGAAGTGTATTAGATACACGTGTAACATGATTCAAGTCATGCCTTTTGAGGCTGACATGTTTCAAAGTCAACAAAGCAGAGAAACACATTCATGAGTATTTCTCCACCTGGTATTCTATTACTGTACATTCAGTAAGACTGACATTTGTGACTGAGCAACTCTCATGCCACTCTGTCTGTGACTACACTCTGTAAAGTGTAAGACAGACATTTGTGACTGAGCAACTCTCATGCCACTCTGTCTGTGACTACACTCTGTAAAGTGTAAAGCAACTCCCATGCCACTCTGTCTCTGAGTACACTCTGTAAAGTGTAAGACATTTGCGACTGAGCAACTCCCATGCCACTCTATCTGTGACTACACTCTGTAAAGTGTAAGACATTTGTGACTGGTCAACTCCCACGCCACTCTATCTTTGACTTTTCCCCCCACCCCTCCAGTTAACAGTTTACATTACAATGGTTTACACTGCATGCTGCCCATCTTAACGCAAGATCATTCTGGTGACAACACTATAACAGGGCATTATGTATAGCTTCTGCCCCCCCTCCCCACCCCATCTGGGATCATGGTCCCTGCAAGTACTCACCAGAGACCACTGAACAAGTCTAGCCAACCAGCTGACAGCATTTGGTATCCCCCCCCCCCCCCCCCCCCCACACACACACTTCCCACCTCCTGGGACCTCAGACCTCAGTCCCTGCAAATACTCACCAGAGACCACTGCTGGGAACAGTCAAGCTAACCAGCGGCATACCTGCACCTGATAGTCTAGCTAATCTGCTGAGTAGCTGCCTTCCTGCACCTGATAGTCTGGCTGCCTTCCTGCACCTGGTAGTCTGGCTACCTTCCTGCACTTAATAGCCTGGCTGCCTTCCTGCACCTGACAGTCTGGCTGCCTTCCTGCACCTGACAGTCTAGCTAACCAGTGGAGCAGCAGCATACCTGCACCTGATAGTCTAGCTAACCAGTGGAGTAGCAGCATACCTGCACCTGATAGTCTAGCTGCCTACCTGTGCCTGATAATCCTTCTGCAGCTGGGCCCTGGTCAGGTGATGCCGGCTGGGGTCCACGTAGTTGCCCCCAGCATAGGACACATGGGACACCAGCATGTGCAGCGGGGTCTCCCCCAGGTCCGTCAGCCGGTTGATGTCCTGCTCAATCCCCGTGGTCAGGAGGTAGCGCGTCGTGTCGTAGATGGTGAACAGGCCATCGATGTTCATGCGGTACAGGCGGTGGAGTGCCGTCTCGCCGATGCCGCGGGACAGGAGGTGGACGTCAGCCCCGTTGTCCACCAGGATCTTGACGCATTCCTCGCCCCAAGGCACTGCCGTCAGAAGGGGTGTGTCCCCGTCGGGGCCGTACCAATTGATGCACTCTGGGAAGCGGTCAACAAAGTACTGTATGCAGCTGGCGGCCCCTTCCCTGCAGGCATACTGGAGGTGCAAGAGCGGGCTAAAGGCGGCGGCCAGGCGTTTGTCAGGGTTGTCCAGCAGGGCCTGGGTGAGGGTGTTGACGCAGTGCAGGTGGCCCTGCTTGATGGCGCACTGCAGGGGTGTGAGGGCGTGGGCGGGGCTGGAGCAGTGGTACACCCGCTGCTGGGAGAACCCGAAGTATGACATCTTGCTGCCCACCGGCAGGTGGGGGTCCGGAAAGCACATACCACGCTTCATCCCTGGGTCACAGCGCTCGGCCAGCAACATCTTCAGGATGCTGCCCCGCCCCAGGTAGGCTGCCAGGTGCAGCGGAGGGCTGCAGTGGTAGCGGTCAGGACGGCAACCGCTGCGCAGCAGGCGCATCACCACATCCCTGCGATCCGCCATGACGGCATGCTGCAGGACGTCAAAACCATCCTCGGCATCAGTGATGGACAAAAGATCTTCCTGACTGGGCAACAGGTCCAGTATGAGCTTGACCGCATCCCCATCCTCCCCATCCTTCTGGTCCTGCTTGAGCTGCGCGATGGCCTCCTGGACGTCTTTCTGGGTGTGGGTGGAGGGGGGCAGCAGGGGTGGGCCATAGACGAGGGAGAGCGGCCATGCAGTGCGGAAGTACAGGTAGAGAGAGTAGGCAAAGGAGTAGGTGACCTCCACGAAGGTGGACAGCATTGTCACCAGGACGTCAAGCACAGCCAGCCCCATTCGCAGCAACTGAAACACCAGACACCCACAATGTCATTCACAGCAACTGAAACACACCACACACCCATAACATGATTCAGAGCAAATGAAACACCACACACCCACGTCATTCCCAGCAACTGAAACACCACACACCCATAACGTCATTCACAGCAACTGAATCACACCACACCCCCATAACATCATTCACAATCACAGCAACTGAAACACCAGACACATAAAATCATTTACAGCAACTGAAACACCAGACACAGTAAGTGCAAAAAGCAGACAACCATAACATGGGCCATGGTAGTAACTAAGCAAGCCAGTTGGGTTATAACTAATTTGCTGTAGATAATTTTTGTTTTATTGGGATAGTAATATTTATGAGGTAGACCTCCTAAAGAGGTAATTTTGATGTGATTTGTGCAGCTTGATGGCAGTTCAATTTCTCGTACATGTATTTATTTATCAATCATATCTTATCCCATGTTGGCTGTTGTTGTTGTCATTTAATGTTTATGACTGGCAGGAATGTGTGATGAGTGTACTCAGAATGGCACCACAAAACATTCACAGTGCAATTGTACTGACCCTTGGCAACAAAGTTGTATTGTTAATTGTATTCACAGCACATCAAACACCAAACACCCATAACATTATTCACAACAACTGAAACACACCAGACATCCATAACATTATTCACAACAACTGAAACACACCAGACATCCATAACAACATTCACAGTTAGATAGTTAGTTGGAGCTTTGTGCCCAGTCCACCCTTCACAGCAACTAAAGTAAGTAAGTAAGTTGGTGTTTTACACCCAGTCAACTGGTATGGTTATATCAGGGCGAACAGCAACCAAAACACAACAGACATCCATAACATCATTCACAACACCCGAGGAGGAATAGCCTTTTTTCTGTGGAAGCACATCCACAAACTGAATGTGAATCATTATTTACAGTCATAACATCTTCGCAACTGGACATAATGATAGACCTCTCGGTTACTGATTTACAGGCCTACACAGTACACTATGTAACTTTTGTAAGCATAAAGAAAGACAGAGCAAATACAAAATGTCCACTAACTTGTATACTGCTTTAGCTCCAAACACACACACACCCTCCCCCTCCCATTCCCCCTCCCATACACCCACTGCCAACCCCCCCCCCCCCCCCCCCCCCACACACACACACACATATGAATCAACCACCTTCTGTTCCAGCACTCCAAGCCCAAAATTTGGCCAAAGCAAGCAGGCTGTGAAAGTTCATACATAGTATTTAATTATACATTTGGTGTAATGACTTTGTTATTCAGAGTGCTAATCAGAACTTTTGTTTCTAACAAATGGTGCGTTCTAAACAATAATGATGTATTGTTAACTATTTTTAAAATTCTGCAGTTTACTGTAATTTAAAATGTGGGTTTAAAGCCTGTTCTTAACTGGGCGAATGTTTGTTTGCCTGAACATACTTCGGACACTTCAACGAACTATCATTCGTTTCTTAATTGAACTTTTAGTTCGCCGAATATGGTTCGGACAGTCCAAACTTTACTTCATTCTCAACTGGCTTGTAATGAGATGCAAGCTTCGGCCCGAACTTGCGGCAGACCCGCA
>OY757544.1:2036207-2046207 GCA_963584105.1 Alviniconcha strummeri
CCTGTGAACACGCCAGGCAGTAAATCCTGTGGGTACACCAGACAGTATATCCTGTGGACACACCAGGCAGTAAATCCTGTGGGTACACCAGACAGTATATCCTGTGGACACACCAGGCAGTAAATCCTGTGGGTACACCAGACAGTAAATCCTGTGGACACACCAGGCAGTAAATCCTGTGCGCACACCTACTCCAAGTGGGAGAAGAACAGCTAGCCCGCAAAAAGTCAGGTCAGAACAGAAGGTTTCCATGTCAGTAGTCACGGTACGGTGGTTTCTGTTAGTGGTACACTGGCACAGGGTAGAGTGAACTGCTACAACTAACCTGGTGGAGTCGAATGAGCACGTCAACAGAGACACACTGACGTCAGCAACGTCACGGCCATGTGTGCATGTCCAACAGCAGACACAATGACGTCAGCCACCTCACGGCCATGTGTGCGGCATGTCCAACAACAGACACAAGGACGTCAGCCACCTCACGGCCGTGTGTGCATGTCCAACAACAGACACAATGACGTCAGGCACCTTATGACCACGTGTGCATGTCCAACAGCAATAGTGTATGTCATATTCCACTCCTTACCAAGGTATTTTCTGCTTCGAACTCCGGTACAGGGCATCAGATGGGACAACAACCTCGACATGCACGGCCCAAAACAGTAGACCGACATGGGGCAACTCCATGTCATGATAACTTCTGTTACACCGTTAAAGGGCGGCGTGTCATCCGACATTCGAGAACAGCCAGGTCACTGACCGGCAACAAAGCAAAACATATCACTGGTTTTATCATGGACCTACTGGGCGGTTCAGGCGGGGTTGTTAACTCCCCTGACTTTTGCCCAGCATCGCTTAAGTCCCTTGGCTGCGTTTACTTCCAGTGCGTACTTTCTTCACAATGGAAGGCGGTGACAGTGAATTTGCGAATTTTACACTGCCAACTTTAAAGACATTTTTGGAGGCCTGTAGTCAGAACGTGTCTGACAACAAGCAATAACTTGTTGCTCGTGCTATAGGATGCCACAAAATACATTTTTCCCACGAACTCGCGATCTTCTCGTCAGCCAAAAAATGATGCACTTTTTTTCCACCCTCCGTCACCTATCCCCGGTAATTTTCGCAACTACAACAGTGGTGCCATTTGTACTGCTTCGCAATTCTAGGTTAAACTTCCATTGTTATACACAGCGTGAAGCAACGCCTACTCGGAAATCGGCCCGGAAGTGACGATGCGACTTCTTGCGCGAAAGATTACAAAGGGCATTTACTCGTGCAAACCAGCTTCACTGAACCGCCCAATATATATATATGTAACTTGTTTTTCAGAAGCAAACAACATTGACAGTTAAAAAAGTGATAGACTTATGACATGTTTGAGTGAGATATATATATATATCTTGGGTCATGGTACATGGGACATGGTGATGTGAGGTGAGTTTGGTTTCAGTTTAATTGTTAAAAAGGTGGACATTCTAGGTCTGCCTCAACAGCAGAGAGAGAGAGAGAGAGAGAGAGAGAGAGAGAGAGAGAGAGAGAGAGAGAGAGAGAGTGGGGGTGGGAGGGGAATGTTTTAAATATGTGTGTGTGTGTGTGTGTGTGTGTGTGTGTGTGTGTGTGTGTGTGTGTGTGTGTGTGAATGAGAGAGAGAGAGGAGTGATGTGTGTGTGTGTGTGTGTGTGTGTGTGTGTGTGTGTGTGTGTGTGTGTGTGTGTGTGTGTGTTCTACAGTCGTCTGGAATGTATGTCGTGTGCAAGAGAGCGTGACGTATAAAAATATGACGTATCTAATTACGTTTTGTAGGAATCAGTCACGCTAACCGGGCCTTGACGAAGCCCTTAAGGGCGAAAATTCGGAGTAAAACGTTTCCACTAAAAAACATGCTTGGACTTTGTTATACTCTCTCTCTCTCTCTCTCTCTCTCTCTCTCTATATATATATATATATATATACACACACATACATACATAGGTCCATGGTTTTATCGCTGTTCACATCACGGTAGAGAACACCAGCCAGGACGTTGGCCAAAAGAAAAACATCGCAAGTTTTATCGCTGTTCAACTCATGGTAGAGAACATCAGACGGGACATTGGCCAAAAGCAAAACATCACAGGTTTTATCGCTGTTCAGATCATGGTAGAGAACATCAGACGGGACATTGGCCAAAAGCAAAACATCACAGGTTTTATCGCTGTTCAGATCATGGTAGAAAACGTCAGACGGGACATTGGCCAAAAGCAAAACATCACAGGTTTTATCGCTGTTCAGGTCATGGTAGAAAACGTCAGACGGGACACTGGCCAAAAGCAAAACATCACAGGTTTTATCGCTGTTCAGATCATGGTAGAGAACATAAGACGGGACGATGGCCCTGTTTAAGCTTTAAGATTCATGGCGGTAATTATGTGCTGCAACTGCCTTTTGTAGTTAAGAGAAAGAAGACGTGGAGACAGCAAAGAAGCCGGTTACCTGTTGCACGGCGACATTGGCGGGTTACAACAGCAGTCGGGGTCCGCGGCAGTAGGCTACCTAACACGATGGACTCTACTCACAGGCCAATGCTCAACTCCTGGTCAGGGCAGGGCGAAGAACTGTCAGTACTTCCGAATGAACACAAGTGCATATTCTCAGTGCCTGCCTCGCCTTCACGTGCGCTGCACGCGCTATGATCACTGCAGGCGTTCAACAACTGCCATCAAAGTCCACCTTTGTGTGATTCATGAAGACCTACGGCGTTTTTTTTTTGTTTTTTTTTTTTTTAAACAGAACTATAATCGCTACAGTGGCGAACAGGCTGCAAAGCACGGACCATGCAACGCAAGCCGTGGCCAGAGTTAGCGCAAGGGATCAAGGAAAGCCGGCGGAAAAGCGCTGACGTCAGCCGGGGGTCGCTGACCGACGGAGAGTCGGCGTCTGCACGAGTGTGGCACTGTGTCCGGGGTCACGACCGACCTCGTTACGTGTCACTGCACCGTTCCGCTGCAGTCTGCCGGCGAGGCGTGTTCCGACGGCCGCCACGCTTGGCCAGGCGCCCAGCAGGAACCAGAGCCTGGTGGCTAGCTCCACACTGACCGCTTCTTCGTTCTTCGCAATATTTTCACACTCGGGTCACCCGCGAAGCTAAATCTGTCATATCCGGGTGAAACGCTTCTTCGTTCTTTGTAGTATTTTCAAACTCGGTCCCCGGCGAAGCTAAAGCAGTCATATCCGAGTGAAACAGTTATCGCATCTCAAGTGCAAGTCTGATTCACTATCATCTTCGCCACAACGCGCGCGCGTGTATATAATTTTACACATGATTATGACATGTTGACTGTTTAATATCTGATTGGAGACATAAACCCATAATTCAAAATTTTTAATATAACAAGTAATACACCCTTTCATGCCATATACTATAATCAGCCATACAAGTGCATGCAAAAACCCAGTGAGAAGATTTTTTTCTTCTCAGTTTGCATTTAATAACAAGTCATAAAAATTAAATGAAACAAATTTCTGTATTACATCAGTATTACAACAAAATAACATTTCCCCAGTTTTTAGCATAGAAAACATTCTGTTTGCTTAGATCAGTCTAAAAACAAATCAGAATGACCTGATTTTATCAAGGTAATTAACAATTAAGTCCAGACGGGTTTCAAATCTTCGGCGCGGGAAGATGCCACTTTTCACAGTACTTTCATTTCGCACACCCAGATCGGCGGAAAACTTGAAAATAATCTCAATAAACTCCTGAAAAAGCGCAGTGCATGTTCTACATCAGACCACTGTACCTGCGTCGGACCACTGAAGGAGACTAAAACACACCTTTCGGTGTTTCCGAATAACGACACGCCATGCAGCCGGGAAAATGAAGGCACTCGGGAAAGGTCACGTGACGTTCCGGATGTTGTCGATAAAAAAGAGACTGCTTTCTCGTTTGTTTTGTACAAAATATTAGATATCTTGTAGGGACGTTGGATATTACAACAATATCAAACGATTGGGGAAATATTCTTCAGATTTCGTGCAAAACTTTGCTGAAGAAAAAAACAAAACAAAAAACGAGTATCGCTGTGTAGTGCAAATACATGGATCGGAACACACGCGACGTTCCGGTGATTCCGAAGCGATGCTGTCGTTTTTCGGTTGTTCAAAGTTTTCAGTTCGAGTTTGCAACACATCCGACGTACATACAGCGCAAACATTCGCGATCAATTGATTGAAAATATAACTATCGTGAGTGTTGATGTTATATTATCCCTATAAAACGACGTTTTCCGCGTACAAATCAGTGATTGTTTCTCCATGTGCTTGCGATTTGTTTGTAAGCAAAGTGACGAAAATCACTCGGTACATGGATGTCTATTTTTGGCGGTCATTTTTCGGCGCTTTTTCAGTGTGTGATGACTGTATCTTGAAATCAACCACAGCCTGGTTGCTGAAATTATCTGTACTATATATTCATTCATTCATGCAAGTACACAACATTTCAAATAAAAACAGTTTTCAACAATGTTTTATTTTCAACTGAAGTGCATAACCCGTACTATGCAAGTACACAACACAACATTTCCAATAAAAACAGTTTTGAACAATGTTTTATTTTCAACTGAAGTGCATAACCCGTACTATGCAAGTACACAACATTTCCAATAAAAACAGTTTTGAACAATGTTTTATTTTCAACTGAAGTGCATAACCCCTTGCATGCGCACCTTTCGGCACTAAGTCATATTTATATTATTCCGAGATGAATGACACGTATGGCAGTTATCAGGCTGTGCTATCGGGACAACAAACGTAGCGACCAAGGCATGGACGGGTAGATGTCCGTGGACCGAGGTAAGTGGGTGCATGCACTGGGCCCGCAGCACGTGGCTGCTTCACCGCGTGGCTCACGTCTGTCCACGCTCACTGCGCGCACTCTGTCCGTGCTCCTGTCCTTGGCTAAGTGCACGTGGAGTCACTGTGTGCCGTGCTGTGTTGGCTTCTTTCAACTCCGCAGTCAGTATTTTGGAGGAACAGCTCTGATTTCCCCGTCTTTTTCTTTTTTAAGAGAGAACGGACGATTTTTGTTGTTGTTGTTGTTAATAACGAGGGTAATGGAATAAGTACAATATTTTTTCACATCCCTCCCTCCTGCAAAAACAACAACCTAACTCCAGAGAGAGAGAGAGAGAGCGAGTGAGAGAGACTGTGTGTGTGTGTGTGTGTGTGTGTGTGTGTGTGTGAAATGAGGCTAGCTACGTGTGTTGTGGCTATGACAGTGATACATGATGCTAGATAAGCATTGCAGTGTTATAGTTTGCAACACAATGTGTGTTTCACCGCAAACGCAAGACACTATGAACCCCAAACTCCAAGCACTGGTTTCCGACATTTTTCTTCTTTGAAAGAAGAGTGCCGGAAAGTGAGGATACGGGTATGTATGTACCCGTCACGGAATGTACCCAACAAATCCACCGAGAGGTGCTAACGATAACGCTGAAAGGTGGGTGAGGGTACGAGTTGATTTATAGAATGTTTCTACACACTGATGACTTTGCATTATGGATGACAGCTTGGGTCTGGGCTTATGTCGGGGGTTTGGTTGAGTCTCTCTCTCTCTCTCTCTCTCTCTCTCTCTCTCTCTCTCTCTCTCTCTCTCTCTCTCTCTCTCTCACGCACACACACACACTAACACACACATCAGAGCGCTAAGCACACCCAGAAATTAGATCACATTTATGCAGTACGTTATGTATTCATGTGCGCACACAAACTGTACTGTCTGGGCAGCGCATGATCGTGTACACGTATACATTTAAGCAAGGAAATGACGCGGTGCTTCAAGTGCATGCAGTTTACAGATCAGTTCAATCGGCTTCACGTTCTGCGCCACTTTCAGCCAAAAGTGGGACTGAACTACGAGCTGGAAAAGAGGAAACCAAGCCTACCGCAGCAATGTCACCACCAGAATGATTCTCCAAGCCTACCGCAGCAATGTCACCACCAGAATGATTCTCCAAGCCTACCGCAGCAATGTCACCACCAGAATGATTCTCCAAGCCTACCGCAGCAATGTCACCACCAGAATGATTCTCCAAGCCTACCGCAGCAATGTCACCACCAGAATGATTCCCCAAGCCTACCGCAGCAATGTCACCACCAGAATGATTCTCCAAGCCTACCGCAGCAATGTCACCACCAGAATGATTCTCCAAGCCTACCGCAGCAATGTCACCACCAGAATGATTCTCCAAGCCTACCGCAGCAATGTCACCACCAGAATGATTCTCCAAGCCTACCGCAGCAATGTCACCACCAGAATGATTCCCCAAGCCTAACGCAGCAATGTCAGTTGTCACCACCAGAATGATTTTACAGTAAGATGGGCAGCAGTGTCAGCCAGACCTCAGGAGCTGTGTGAAAGTGGAGGTGGCCGTCCTGGGCTCCTATCCCTAATGAACCTACGGTTTCTGTGGACCTAAAGCAACACTTCAACCAACCGCTGTCTGCCATCTGAACGTTCTTTCAATTCATTAAACTGTGGGTGCAGTCACTAGACAAACATCCATAAACGACAACTTCTCATCTGAAGAGAAAGCAGAGGATCGAACCTGAATCACTTCTCACCACGAGGTCAGCTCAAACTGGTTCATCAACAGTTTTGAAAAACAAGCTAAGCATTGTATATATATATATAAAATAGGTTATCTTACAAGTTGAATCAACAGGACCTCATTTTGATAACACCAATCTCTGAAGCCACACTCATGTTGACCGATTTTCATCGCCCCGCACAACAAACAGAAGTTGGGGTGTGTGTGTGTGGGGGGGGGGGGGGGAGATAAAAGAAATGCATGACTGTGTTACCCAGTACAGCATAGCAACTAAAACCAAACGTGGCAAAACAAATGCCCAGACAAAAAGCTGTCACGGTTCCTCTCCAAACAAGTGCAAACATTTACTTCTTGTCCTGTATTTACAAGACCTCATTCCCGAAGGATAACATACTAAGTAACAAAGCACTTAGTTGAAAGAGAGTGAGGCTGTTGCCAACAAAACACCACTGACCTGGTTTGTAGATTGAATACACATAGCCGCCCTGTCAGCAATATACAGCAGTGCACAGACATCCTGTCCCAGTCACCCCAGACAGTCTCATCACAATTAAGTCTTTGTCAACTGAGTGTTGTGACAAACTGGAAATAATACTAACAAACCCACTGTCCTTTAAAGGAACTAGCCTTCTGTTTCACCAGACATACTCTGCTCTGACTAGCAGGGAGGCTAGTTAGTTCTTGGATTTTGACATCCCATCAACTGCACAGGGTCACCTCAGGCTCAGGATGAATCACAAGTATTCATAAGTATTTTACACCAGTCAAAACAAGTCACTAAATCACAAGTGTGTCCATCTGACAGTTACAAAATTAATTTTATGGTCTTGATAACTGATATTTGAAACCAATGTCTTGTAGCAAAGTGGTTTTTTGTTTATCAATTTCAACAGTATTACTTAAACTGGATATGACCTAATGAGATACACTATAATAATTTGTATCTTGAAATATAGTTGAATTAATAATTAATATAAACAGGCAGTGATCAGTGTGAAGACAGTACTGACATAAACTGGGCTGAACCACTTCATAATGATAATGGTAGCACTTAGGAATTCCACTAGTCAATAAATTAATAAAATGATGGAGCTGTATTTAAACTTGACACAATGACAGCATCTCTGATTTTCAATTTGATCTAGAGACCTTACAAATTACCCAGTGATCATCAACAACAACACACTCAAGTCTGTTTCTAGGTGTATGCTTTGTGTCACTTAACGTTCCTGCGGGTGCACTGCCCTGGACATGCCCGATTAAACGGAACTGAGTGAGCAGATAGACTGGCAGGCAAAGCAACCCTCACAAGTGGCTTGCTTCTCAGAAGATCTGAAGTACTGAGGAGCTTGAGATGCTACCTGTGGGCACAGAGCCAAGGACACACCACTGATCGCCTCGAGGAGAGAGGTATGGAAAGTGGAAGCGCTAGACCATCTTCCTTGACAGGACAAGAGCAGGCTATCGTCAATCAGAAAAGCAGTGGAACTGTTTCAAAGGGATGTTGGGTACACTTCTGAGAGATGGGTTGGCACGTATACTATGGGCTCTTCCAAGTGCATAGATCACCATCTTGAACTGAGCTGAACTGAAATGACATTCACTGCACTTTTACAGTGAAACTCCTAAAACTGACAGAAGACCCCTTAAGCCTAACCAC
This sequence comes from Alviniconcha strummeri, assembly GCA_963584105.1. NCBI lineage: Eukaryota > Metazoa > Mollusca > Gastropoda > Provannidae > Alviniconcha > Alviniconcha strummeri. Next base: position 2,044,458 of record OY757544.1, read on the forward strand.
ACACACACTATCAAGACCACAGCTGCATGATCTTGTTCATGTTGATTTCAGGGTGGCAAGTGCCAATGTCTGACTCAAAACAATACTGACTGAAATTGTTGTGTAGTTAGCATAAATGTAAATTTTACAAACTCATGTATTTAAAAAGCAGCTATTCACCTATTACTCATGAACATGTGATGTAATCATGTATACATTTCTTGACTAGTGCTGAGTAGAGATCAGCCAGCCACAAGGCTGCCTGACTGAGGTTTGGCAGTTTAATGAAAGATAATCATATAGCATGTGACGATGCCCATTATCATTAATGACATCATAAAGCCCCTTAACTAGTTTGGCCACTGACTTATGTTTGGTGTGTTACCGTAAGTTTGTTCCCTGTCACTTACTCAGTTACTGTTTTGTTGTTGTTGTTTTTTCTCTGTTGCCAATCATAATGAGCTGGCACATGATATATGCTGGAGAACAAACACACACACACACACACACACACACACACACACACACACACACACACACACACACACACACACACACACAATCAAATTTACACACAACTTTATCACTATATCAGAAGGCCTGTTTGCATCACTTTTGATTATGTTGCAAACCAATGCATCAGCATTAGTTGCCTTGTCCCACAGGATATTAGATACCATTTTGTCTCAGTTTAAAACTGGCATATGAGTCACTAGTCAGTATAAACTATAATGATAGTTGCCCTGTCCCACAGGATATCACATACCATTCTGTCTCAAACTGGCATGCGAGTCAGTTATCTCAGTATAATGATAGTTGCCCTGTCCCACAGGATATCACATACCATTCTGTCTCAAACTGGCATATGATTATGAGTCAGTATAATGATAGTTGCCCTGTCCCACAGGATATCACATACCATTCTGTCTCAAACTGGCATATGATTATGAGTCAGTATAATGATAGTTGCCCTGTCCCACAGGATATCACATACCATTCTGTCTCAAACTGGCATATGATTATGAGTCAGTATAATGATAGTTGCCCTGTCCCACAGGATATCACATACCATTCTGTCTCAAACTGGCATATGATTATGAGTCAGTATAATGGTAGTTGCCCTGTCCCACAAGGTATAAGATACCATTCTGTCTCACTCTCAAACTGGCCTATAACTGTATGAGTCAATATAATGATAGCTGCCCTGTCCAGCAGGATATCACTTTATCAGACACCAGTCTGTCTCAAACTTGTATATGTCAGTATAATGGTGTGCATCAGGTCAGCCAGCAGTCAGTTCCAAACAGTTGGAATGATGTAATCAAAAGGCCAGCCAGCAGTTAGTTCCAGACAGTTGGAATGATGTAATCAAAACAATGTCCAAACGAATAAGTGAACAACTGCTGGTTAGGTTGACAAAATAGAACACATATGGAAATGTACTCACCTATTAAATTTAAAGTATTATCCTATACGACGAAACACAAGGAACAATGAAACACAAGTGCTTTTGACAGAAAGTCTTTCACTCTTTGTCAGTATAAGAAGATAGATAATAATAAAAGAAGAAGGAAGCAAAGAAGCAGATAGACAAGGAGTTGATGTCAAAAAATGACCAAATGTTCTCAAGTTTGTCATTGGAATTCTGAGTAGTCATTCTGTCAAAGAACAGGCTTACAAAGGAGCACAATGGTTGATATGTACAGAGAGAAAAAGACAAATATGGCAGAAGAGTGCTGTTGAAGTAACAGAAAGCAAGCATTGCAAGCTC
>OY757544.1:2050017-2067517 GCA_963584105.1 Alviniconcha strummeri
AAAGATTGATTAGAGAGTTAGTTCTTGGACTTCTGAGTCCTTTCACGTGTGTATTGTAACAATGTATCAGACACGTGTTTGCCATTGTAAAGATTTCTCTCTCATCTAAACCACACAGTGTATATGGCGTAAATATTGAGGTAATTATGTTGTTGGTGACTGCTCTTGACGTTGTTGCGTTTGCTGTTTATTGTGTTGTGTACGTCAGTCTGAACAACCTGCAGAGTACGTCAGCATGAACAACCTGCAGAGTACGTCAGCATGAACAACCTGCAGAGTACGTCAGCATGAACAACCTGCAGAGTACGTCAGCATGAACAACCTGCAGAGTACGTCAGCATGAACAACCTGCAGAGTACGTCAGCATGAACAACCTGCAGAATACGTCAGCCTGGACGACCTACAGAGTACGTCAGCCTGGACAATCTGTAAAACACTTCAGCCTGGAAAACCTGGACAACATGAATACGTGAAGACTAAGGCGTGAGAAGCGTGTTCTAACACGAGCATGTAAAGGCTAAGGTTTCCGAAGAGTGTACTACAAGAAGGGATGGTTTCTGACCGGGATGATCTTTCAATGAACATAGTTATCTGTCTTTGCCGTTTTCCCTACCACTGCATTGTTTCACACACACACACACACACACACACACACACACACACACACACACACACACACACACACACACATACACACACACCACACACACACACACACACACACACACACACACACACACACACACACACACACACGTACACACACACACACACACACACGTACACACGCACGCACACACACACACACACACACACACACACACATACGCACGCACCACACGCCTGCACACACACGAACGCGCGCGCGGGCACACACACACACATGCACATGCACACAAAGACACACGCGCATGCTCGCGCACGCATACACATACATACACACAGAAAGGTACAGAGTGAGATGAATTTTCTTTCTGATGTGAATCACAGTTAATTACATGTGTTACATGTGTTAGGAATAGTTGGCTGTCTCATCGAGCAAAGGAAGAGTCCTTATTGATTGGATGTGGGGAATTGTCTGCTGTTTTTTGCCACACGACTAATCCCGTCGTGTGGTCGGCAGTCCTCGTTCCAACAGCGGCTGTCAGTGCTGGCTTAGTGGACACAGGTCGTGGTAAGCGCGCTACGAGAGCTATGTGACAGGTGTACACATGTATTCCACCTAAACACAAAAACCAAAACTTCCACGGCCACTCTGTCTAAAGCTCAAGCACGGCTGACGTAGGCAAAACGGGAATAGAAGGAGTAGGCAGAAGCGGAAGCGGACCATACGTCATTTGGGCAGAAAGAAAAAGCGTAGGCGAAACGGGAATAGGCCAAATGCACCTCGTCTCCTCTCTTCTCCTTCCCCACTAGCAGTCTCCATATAGTCTCCGTTTGTGGAAGAGCAAAGGCTCTTTGTTATTCGCGATGTCGTCAGCGTAGTTTCCACCTTCTCTGAGTGTGTCCTTCACGTGCTGCATTGTCACTGCACACGTCACGTTATCTAGTGCTCTACGTGCACGTAACAACCCAGCCACACGCAAGGTCTGTTGCAAAAAGATGCGTGCTTACATATCTCACTGCCAATTCCAACTAACGGCCGGAAACGGAAAATTCGCGCCAGCGGTGAATCTGCTACGACGAGAAAGGATGCTAATGATGAAGTTCCATCATAGCGGTAGTCGCCACACATCGCCTATGTAATTGCGCTTAATTCTATATCCAGGAGTCTGTAATGACAAAGCGAATTCCTGAACAGTGGTCCGCTGAAGCAAGGGCACGCTTCTTTGCGATCGATGCAATTCTCGTCAGCTGCTTTCAACGTTTTGGAGAAAAGGCAACAATCACTTTCGGTTCGTTTCCTGCGTCTTCGCTCGAACAGCGGGTGCAGTTGCCGGCCCGTCCCCGTGGCGCAGTTTGTGAATGAGAATCAATACTGTGAGCGAGAGGACAGACAATGGGATCCCTCAATGGTCAGCACAAGTAGAGGTAGCTTGTGGCCATATCGCAGCGTCTGTGCCAATCTGTGTCACAGCTGAAAATAACTAACATCAAAATAGATTCTGTCCCTTTCCGGCTACAGACTATCGACAGAAATGCACCTGGAGTGACCTGCTCTTCAACGAACTCTTTAGGGAGGTGTTTGTTTTTTTATTTCTTTTTTTCTCTCCCCCCCCCCCCCCCCCCCCCCCCCCCCCACCCCTGCATGGAGTGTTTCTAGCGCGTTACCGAAGGGACTGTTGGGCTTAACATCGACAGAAACCGCATAAGGGACGGAGCGGGGCAGGGGAGGGGGGTACCTATGTATTTGCTCGTCCCAAGCGCTCCGCCCCACAACAAGTGGAAAGGACGGCACCACCAGAACAATACGAAGGTGGTGCGGAACTCGCTTGTGCAAAGGAACTTGTGTTTTCTGCAACATGCTGTTTTAATAGTTGTGGGGAACAAAGTCACAAAGACAGTGTCCGGAGAGGCAACTGTTGAGAACACATAAAGCAAAAGTCTGCCCAACTCACTCGGTGAGAACCCAGTTCCACCTCCCTGACCACACAGCTACTGGGCTCGTACGCGTTACCCGACTTCTGCAAATGCTGCTTTACGTCCACCGAGACCATAAGGACTATTAAGGACGTGGAGATCAGGACGTCCACCGCGACCATAAGGACTGTTAGGGACGTGGAGATCAGGACGTCCACCGCGACCATAAGGACTGTTAGGGACGTGGAGATCAGGACGTCCACCGCGACCATAAGGACTGTTAGGGACGTGGAGATCAGGACGTCCACCGCGACCATAAGGACTGTTAGGGACGTGGAGATCAGGACGTCCACCGCGACCATAAGGACTGTTAGGGACGTGGAGATCAGGACGTCCACCGCGACTTTCATACAGCTCTTGAGCTCTGTTACTGGATGTCATAGGCGACCCTTACATAGATATGACGTAGTGCACACACGACCTGGTTTGGTGAAAGGGCAAGTCTGGTGAAAGGGCAAGTCTGGTGAAAGGACAAGTTTGATGAAAGGGCGAGTTTGGTGAAAGAACAAGTTTGGTGAAAGGGGACTTCTTTAGGACAAGCAACGGCATATTTTGGGGAAAACCTCTTCATCCTCCTGCCTGTATGCCTCCTCTTCCATGATAAGATTTAGTTGATCAGCATCCGGTGAGACCAAGCTGACTATGAAAACAAAACCTTTTCCGTAATAAGATTTACTTGATCAGCATCCGGTGAGACCAAGCTGCTTGCCAACACTGACAGTGACATCATGCCAGAGAAGGATAAACTGATGACACAACTGCACTCACCTGTACGCAATTCTGTTTCACACACCGCAAAGCAAGAATCGATCAGGCGGGAACCACGTAGCCTACGCAAACCCGCTGATCTAGAAGTTCATGGACAGCGGCACGCCAGTCGAGAGTGTTCAGCAGATTGAGCCGGCAGCCCGCCATTTTTTTCTCTTTTTTTTTTCTCTTTCTTTTCTGTTTTCTTTTTCTTTTTCTTTTTCCGGGAGATCCGACAGCTATGTTCATGCACCATGAGGTGTGTTGACTCCTATAGCTGTATTGGAAAGCTTTTTTCTTTTCTTTTCCTTTCTGAATTTATTGTTGATTAGTTTTTGTTGTTGTTGTTGTTGTTGTTGTTTGTTTTTGTTGTTGAGTTTGTTGCGCGCCTCTTTGTTGTTGTTACTGTTGGTGGTGGTGGGTTTTTTTTATCTATAGTTTTTTTTTGTGTTTTTTGCTGTTGTTTTGTTGTTGTTGTTGTTGTTTTGTGTGTGTGTGTGTTTGTGTGTGTGTGTGTGTGTGTGTGTGTGTGTGTGTGTGTGTGTGTGTGTGTGTGTGTGTGTGTGTGTGTGTGTGTGTGTGTGTGTGTGTGTGTGTGTGTGTTCTTTTTCTTCCCGTGATTTTCAGGCGTTTGTCATATTTGATTAAGATGAGTTGTTGAACACTTTTGCAAAAGTATTTGTGCTTTGAGCACTGAAACAAAGCATGTTCGATGTTGTGAAATAATTTGAAGTGAAGAGGTTGAAGTTTTGGTTTCTTTCTGCTTTCGTGGGCAATGCGAAAATTATTTTCTGTAGTTACATCGAGCTTGCGTTTCTAGAATGTCGCAGGGCATAATTATGTCATGATTTTTTTAGCTTGTCAATGTTTTCTTTCTGATCTCTTTGTTTGGGTATAATTCTGAGATGATATCTTGTGGGATTATTAGTTTAAAGTTATTGCTGTTCATCTTTATCTTCAAGATTAGGGAACAGCGTTTATCGGTGCATTATATTCGGATACTAATGCACCATGTGTGCCGACGTTTTGTTGGATCTGTTCGTAACTCGCTTTGTGCCCATTAATCCAGAGATCCTGCATTTACTCCATTGCTGACTTACACCACTTGTTACAATAATGTAGGGGAGTGGGGATGGGGAGTTGAGGGGAAGCAGGTTGGAAGCATGGATGAAGAGTCACAAGTCAGAGGTTGCTATAACATAACTTTTATTTGTACACCAACCAACCAGGAAACAGTGTCTGTTTTAGAAAAGACACAAGCAAAACAAAACATTTAGAACATGAAAGCAAATGTAAAGTCTAAGCAACAGCAATTATCTAAATAATACAGTAACCATGTAGTTTACCTGAAGGTTACAATAATACATGACAAAATGATTAATAATCAAGCACATAAATCGTGTGCTTGACTTACACTTAAAACCTGTACCTCACAGAGTCACGGTGAGTATACAAGAGACGGCCAGTCAATTAACTGATGAACTCTCAGTATAATGAAGTATACAATAAAGTAACAGTGAAGAATGTGGATTACCAGGCTCATTCTTAACTAAACAGGAAGCGTGAGATAATCGTTACAGCAGTTCCACTTAAGCACACAACGAGATGGATAGTGACACGGGTGACATTTGGGACCATGCCGTAAGCGGGAGGAAGTCAGTCATAAACTGACCGGCTCCAGCCTCGTTACTCAAAGCGTTACAGCATGTTACTGTTACTGACTAGCAGAGCATATCCGGCTGTGAACAACGTCAAGCGTCTACAGGAAGCGGGTAGCGCAGCAAGAATCTAAACTGCTGATACGGCTGCGCCTGTCTGCTCGGTCAGTGAACAGAGACAAAGACCCAATTACCACCACTGACGCGCATCGCCGGCCAGTTCGGGTACACGCACAAAGACCCTGAAAGGGCTTACAAGCTAAGCAGAGTGAAAGTCTGCGCGCCCAAGACTCGGCCATACAAAAGCCGGATCAAAACGGAAATAACATGTCTCACAGTTTATACAATCACCCCTATGCACTAAACCATATTCAACTAGTAAACTGAACATTGCCACATTCCACAACTATGAAGTCAACATCTTCAAAGTGTTAACCATAATATACCACCGATTTCATGTAGAAACATAGATCGGTAGGAAACTAAACAAATAAGTTATGCCGCACGGCCGCGCTGACAAAGTACCCATACTTTAAGAGGGATAACTTTGCATCGGCAAAGCATCACTCAAACTGAACATCCAACAATTGCAACATGACATACTAGCTACATATCAGCTAACCTGGTTAGCTGCATACATTTTGGAAGCACTGGTCATCTTGTGGCATAAAAGCTTAAGATATGAACACACATACAAGGTACTCTGACGCCATAGCGGCTGCAACCAGGCGGCAATCTAGCGCCCAAATTACCCACGTTCAAGAACCAGAATCAAGGCACGTTGTGAACATGATAACATTATAAACATACGTTATTTACATCAATAGAAACAACAGAACAACAAGCCATAGAAAAATAACTACTTACAGGCTCTCCCCTGAAGTTAAACAAACAACCTGCTTCTGCAGGGACACTGGGGGAAAAGGGACGCTGCCGGCCCAGCACACAACTTTTAACACCTTAGATAATTGGGCCATAAAAACCCCACCCAATCAAAAAGGACCGGAAAGATAAGGTTATAGGGTCATGGCCCGGAACATGTATACAGTACACTCGGTTACAATAACAAAAAAGAGGATGTCCTTTGTATTGAATATTCCTCTTATGCCATGTGGTTCTGTCCTTGTGCTCTCGGGTTCTCGGTTGCTGTTCGTTGTTGTGCTTTTATAACCTCTCGCCAAACGTGGGAGGCTATCTTGTATAGAATTTGGTTTAACTTTGGATCTGCATTTGCATTCAACGTGCTGTGAACATTTACTGTGGATTGTTAATAGTGGGATTTAGTCATTGTGTTAGTGAGCCCGATATGAATCGTTATCTTTAGTTAGTTTTGCAGCCCATTTGGTTAAAAATAAAAAATGAAAAAGGGGTTGGTTTTCTATATTGATAATTTTTAACCCGCCTTCTTCTACATCTAAACTGAGTTCACTTCTCTTGACATTTTCTAGGGCCCTTTTCTTGTAGTTTTGTGTCCATAAAAATCGATATATGGCCGCATTTATGCATGCAGTTGTGTTCTGTGGCAGTGCTAAGACTTGCAGAATGTGTGAAATTGTGATAGCAGGAGAGTTTTTGTTGGCGTAATTTTCCCGTATAGTGTTGGGTTCATGTCTTCCCACTATATAATGGTTTGAAGATTCTCCTCTTTTTTGTTCTGTTGTGAAAACACCCAGAATTGTTCTTTTTTCTTTCATAGGTATGTTGCACACTTCACCTTTTACATACTTCCTAGGTCCCATCCAGACGCCTTCTGATTTGTGTCTATTAAGCTTTTAGCCTGATAATTCTTGAAACTGTTCCACTATAATAATTCCCGTTTTTGTCATTTTCGTTTTTTATAGTGAGGGTGGTGTCATCTGCGACATTTGCCATGTCTGTTTTCTTCCATCTCTATGCCTGCTATTTCTGGTTGCTTCTCATTTTTATTGTTAGTGTTCCCACGGCCATGATGAACAGCAGGAGGCTCAGTGGGCATCCCTGCCGTTCTCCTCTCTCAGCTGGAAACCACTTAGATAGCCAGTCTCCATTTTGGACACAGCGTTTGGCTCCGTTCAGTACGGCTAAGACCAAACTTTGGAAGTGAGTTCCAAAGTTTGAAATGTCTAGTATTTCTTGTATGCACGGTTTAGATGATCTGTCGAAGGCCGTTGAAAAGTCCAGAGCCATTAGTGCTCCTGGATTATTACTCTGGTTTATGTATTTTGTTAGGTCATCAAACAGTCTCAAGTGGGAGGCAATGTTTCTGCCTTTGACAAAGCCTATCTGGTCTTCACTGACGATATATTTTATTACTTTCTATAATCTTCGTGCCAGTGCTTTGGTAAACAAATTGTAGCTAGTATTTGTTAAAGTGATTGGTCTGTACTTGCTGAGGTCATTTCTATCTACGTTCTTCATGTTGTAAATTAGAGTTGTTAAAGTGATTGGTCTGTACTTGCTGAGGTCATTTCTATCTACGTTCTTCATGTTGTAAATTAGAGTTATAACACCTCGTTTTAGGGTGCATGGGAGCTCTCCATTTTCGGCTGATTATGAGGGGTATTTAATGAGGGGTTCTTTCAGTTTTACCGAAAATGTTGATAGAAGGACGGTGACAGTCCGTCACTGCCGAGTGTCGAGTCCTTTCTTTAGCACATTAAAGGCATGTGTCAGTTTTTTGCTTGTATTCACTTTATTGCATCTTCGTCAGAAAGGGTGGGGAAGATCTCGTCTGAAAGAATACTGGTTTTGATTTTTCGGTTGGTGTCTTTGGAAACATGTTCCTTGAAAAGGTGTTCATGAAAGGCTCTTATTTCGTCTAGAATCTCCATTGAATTGCCTGAGTAACTGTTTCTGATGCGCATACTAGACACTGTAATACCTTGGTGTTTTCTAGTCTTATAAAATACTTTGTGTTTTTCTCATCTCTGTTTTACTCATCTCTTCAGTTTGTTCTTGACCTTAATGGTGCTCCCTGTGTCTGTTTTATTTCTTGCAGTTTGTGTGTGCGTGCGTGCGTGCGTGCGTGCGTGCGTGCGTGCGTGCGTGCGTGCGTGCGTGTGTGTGTGTGTGTGTGTGTGTGTGTGTGTGTGTGTGTGTGTGAATGTGTGTGTTTGTGTGTGTATGTGTGTGTGTGTGCGTGCGTGTGCGTGTGTGTGTGTGTGTGTGTCTGTGTGTGTGTGAGTGTGTGTGTGTGTGTGTTTGTGTGTGTGTGTGTGTGTGTGTGTGTGTGTGTGTGTATGGTGTGTGTGTGTGTGTGTGTGTGTGTGTGTGTGTGTGTGTGTGTGTGTGTGTGTGTGTGTGTGTGTGTGTGTGTGTGTGTGTGTGTGTGTGTGTGTGTGGATGACTGACTTTGCTATTTTCCGGATGAGCACACAGCGCCCACTACAACGTTTGTACTCACCTTGCTCATAACTCAAACTAATCGAGCGTGTGAAGGGTCAAATGAGTTCGCCTGACGGTGTGTAAAATTCCAACCAAAATGGCAAACGTCAGAAGCGGAGAAAGCGGAGGAAGCCGATCAGTTAACACGGTTATCTGAGCTGATATACTATAGATATGGTCAAATAACAAATTGTGTATAACGCTGTGTTTCTTTCTGTGCAGTGTGTACTGAAATTAAACAATGTGTGTGCTGATGCAGAAACAGACCATGTGTCATGCTATTTGTGTTAGGGTTGATTTGGTAAGTTTGACTTGATAAAGGGTTTACGAGTGAAAAGAGTCTGGTCGCCTTGGGGTGGGTGACCTTGTGCGGTTAACAGGACGTCCAAATCCATTACAATCCCATTACAAACTAACTGGTGCTCGCGCTGTGCAGAAGGGGACAAGAAGACATGTCTCATAGCGTGCTTGTTCCTCTGGCGGGTGCTGAAGTCGAAACAAAACATGTAACATGCTGTTTGCTCGCGTGTGTGCAAGGGATAACAGTTAAGGCATGTTTCGTAGTGTGTCTGTTCCTTTTGTGTGTATTCAAGTAGAAACAAACCATGAATCATGCTTTTTACTCACGTCTATGTCGATGGGATACCACATCATAGTTCATGCTGCTTTTGCTGCTGTGTGTACTGAAACGAATACCAAATCATACATCATGCTGACTTCAGTCCTGTGCATACAGCATGACAAGTCAGTAAGTAAGTAACTTGGTGTTTTACGCCCAGCAAACCAGGACAGTTGTATCAGGGCGAAGAGGAGGGTGAGACAAACTGTCTCGCTGTCTGGTCACCGTGCAGCCACTGCCGCAGACCCTACACGGCACTGAATCAAATTTCATTCATTATTGATCGGATGTGGAGAGGAAGGCTTCGTGGAAAAGCCACAAAGCCGTGCGTGTATGATTTGTAGCGCATTCCATTGTTTTATTGAACAGCGAGGCGAGGCGCTGCAGGTGTGTGTTTGCAGGGGTTAGTTTTAAGAGACCGCGGCAATGAAATGAAACATGGCTTTCACACAGGACCGTTTATCATTTCTAATCAGCACGGTCGAGTGGGTTTAATACGCATGCACTTTGCACACTTAGTGCCCCTGGCTTACTACGCCGACAGGCTTTTTTTGTTTTTCCTTCTTCTTCTTTCCCCCTCTCTCCTTTTCTGCTTATCAATCAGCTATTATGTATTCTTTATGGTATGGCTTCTTTACGTTAATGTGCCCTGAGCTAGATTCAAGTCACAAGCTATTTTCCAGTTATTTATAACGAGCCTCAGACGTTTTGCATACTCGGCTTTTTTTGCCTGAAACGTGGACCGCGTGGCCTGCTTCCTCCGGGGAAAGTGAGTGGCCACAGCGCATCGCTACCAGTCGCACGAGTGTCGCGAGTGCGTTTAGTTATCGTGAAATGATAGAGCGTTTTGACTGATTTGTCCGGTCCGAATATTCCAGTGGCTTCCTCTTCTCTTCTGTCCGGGGACAGCTAGTTCAGCCTCTGCGTGGATGTAGACTGAAACACTCGTGTTCGACAGCTGTCACCAGTTATGACTCGACCTATAGTCCCTTTTCCCCCACAGCAACACTGGAGGCCTTGGCCAAAGCTCTGGCCTCCTGACACTGCGATAAGCCACTAACTGATGAAGACTGATCCTCAAAGCCGATCTGTCCGTTTTTATAACTTTTTGAAAACTTTCCTTTCTTGGTTTCGTTCTTTTTTGTTTTGTTTTTGTTTTATGTTTTTTGCTTTTGTGTTGTATTTGAAATGAAGAGTTCCGTATTGAGCTCTGAGATGCTTTTTCCCTCCACAAGCTTTCGCTCTGACCACCATGTGGTGTGATACCTAATGGGTACACCTCCTTATGGGTACACCTAATTCTGTCATCTAACCTCTCCAGAAAATTCAGAACTTTGCTGCAAGACTTGTTCTCTTGGCACCCCGTCATCACCACGCAACACCTTTCCTGGAAAAACTGCACTGGCTTCCCATTTCAGAACGTATTAAGTATAAAGTCGCTTGTATGTGTTTCAGTGCTATAAATGGTTCTGGTCCTGCTTACCTCTCTGAACTGCCTCATGTCTAAACTCCATCTCGCACGCTACGCTCTTCTTCTGACACCCGCATGCTGGAAATCCAACAATACAAACGCAAGACTCATGGCTTCCGCACTTTCTCTTGCTTTGGACCCCACATTTGGAATTCACTCCCTCAAGACCTTAGACACTGCTCAACCCTGTCATCTTTTAAAGCCAAACTGAAAACCTTCCTCTTCTCACAGTATTTCCATCCTAACTAATATCAGTACCCAGTTTCTGCAACAGTCAGTGTATGTGTGTGTGCGTGTGTATGTGTGTGTGTGTGTGTGTGTGTGTGTGTGTGTGTGTGTGTGTGTGTGTGTGTGTGTGTGTGTGTGTGTGTGTGTGTGTGTGTGTGCGTGTTTGTAGTACGTTTTTATTATTTTTATTTTATTTGTATATATTTATTTATTTTTAAATAATACTTTATGTAAATTGTTTTGGTAGTACTATGCTTTACATGTGTATAGAATATCATATTTAGGTTAATATGTATCATGTGAGCGCTCAGGGCGTTGATGAGCGCATGATAAATGTACATTATTATTATTGTTATTATTATACAATGATGACTGATGTAGTGCACGACTGCAGTTTCAGTCTGATTCAACATTCAACTGATAAAATGCTCCTCATTTGGTTGCTGCTGATATAACTCGTCATCAGTACATGTACTCGATTATTTATTCTGAAGGCCGGTTTGCTCGGAGTTCGCCAGTCGTTCCATCGCTTCGCTTCAGCTTGTGACTTAAACATGGCGCCCATTCTTGGCATTTTTCTATCCATCGCTTTGCTTCAGCTTGTGACTTAAACATGGCGCCCATTCTTGGCATTTTTCTATCCATCGCTTTGCTTCAGCTTGAGTTAAAATGGCGCCCACTCTTGGTGTTTTTCTATCTATGGCTATGCTCTTAGCTCTTGAGTTAAACATGGCGCCCACTGTTGGCGTTTTCCTGTCTATCGCTATGCTTCAGCCTGAGTTAAAATGGCGCCCACTCTTGGTGTTTTTCTATCTATGGCTATACTTTTAGCTCTTGAGTCAAACATGGCGCCCACTGTTGGTGTTTTTCTATCTATCGCCATGCTTTAGCTCTTGATTCAAACATGGCGCCCACTGTTGGCGTTTTTCTATCTATGGCTATGCTTTAGCTCTTGAGTTAAACATGGCGCCCACTGTTGGCATTTTTCTATCAGTCGCTATGCTTCAGCTTGTGAGTTAAAATGGCGCCCATTCTTGGCATTTCTATATCCATCGCTATGCTTCAGCTCTTGAGTTAAACATGGCGCCTACTTCGTGTTTTTCTATCTATCGCTATGCTTCAGCTTGTGAACTAAAAATGGCGCAAATTCTTGGCATTTTTCTGTCAATCACTATGTTTCATCTTGTGCCGAGTTAAAAATGGCGCCCTCTCTCGGCATTCTTCTGTTCATCGCTATGCTTCAGCTTGTGAGTTAAAAACGGCGCCTGTTCTTGGGATTTTTCTATCCACTGCTATGCTTCAGCTTCTGAGTTAATGAGTTAAGCATGGCGTTTTTCTGTCTATGGCTATGCTTTAGCTCTTGAGTTAAGCATGGCGCCCACTCTTGGCGTTTTTCTATCTATGACTATGCTTTAGCTCTTGAGTTAAGCATGGCGCCCACTCTTGGCGTTTTTCTATCTATGACTATGCTTTAGCTCTTGAGTTAAGCATGGCGCCCACTCTTGGCGTTTTTCTATCTATGACTATGCTTTAGCTCTTGAGTTAAGCATGGCGCCCACTCTTGGCGTTTTTCTATCTGTGGCTATGCTTTAGCTCTTGAGTTAAGCACGACGTTCACTCTTGGCGTTTTTCTATCTGTGGCTATGTTTTAGCTCTTGAGTTAAGCATGGCGCCCACTCTTGGCGTTTTCCGCCTGGAATATTAAATGTGGCGTTGTGGACGCCTGAAGTTCTGTGGGCCCGGAGCCTGCCATTGTTCCTGTCGAAAAAGGTTTCCATCCAACGTCTGCATAGCTTCTTGGAGCCTCGCTACCCACTCTATCGATTACTCTCCAACCAGTTCCACCGGAACTTTTCCAGATCAATCTGTCTTCTAACAATAATGCTATTTTATAGGGAAATTTAGAGCGCTTTCGGCAGCTCAGCTTTTTATAATACAATGATAAGTATTCCTATTCATTTGAAATATAATGAAACAACACATAATGAAACACACGCGTATATATACATACACGCATACGCTAACACACACACACACACACACACACACACACACACACACACACACACACACACAAGCACACACACACACACACACACACGCACGCACGCACGCACGCACGCTCACACACACACACACACACACACACACACACACACACACACACACACACACACACACACACACACACACACACACACACACACTTGTTGTATTGTTCTGTGAGCTTTTGATGAGATCAGAGCTGAGGACTGGGTTGCCCCATGCTACGAGAGGTCCTCAGTCAGTCGTACTGTCAGTCAAATCTTCAAACAGCTAGTTTCATCAGAAAGTCATGTAGTCAACCAGTCAGATATTTGACTAGTTAGTCGTTATGTCAGCCATTTGGTCAAGTCAGTCATTTGGTCAAGTTAATCAGACATACAGATAGCCAGTCTTTCCGTCAGTCAGTCAAATAATCCAATAACTAGACGTTGCGTCAGTCAGCTAGTCACTACTGATTCAGATACTGCAGCAGTCGTTCCGTCAGTCAGTAGGATATTTAAATCGTTAGTCTTTCCGTCAACCACTCAGATATTCAGTCGCATAGCTAGTCATTCCGTCAGTGTGTCAGATATTCAGAAACGTACAGCAGTCGTTCCGTCAGTCAGTCGGATATTCAAATAGCTAGTCATTCCGTCAGTCACTCGGATATTCAAATAGCTAGTCATTCCGTCAGTCAGTCGGATATTCAAATAGCTAGTCATTCCGTCAGTCAGTCGGATATTCAGATAGCTATTCATTCTGTCAGTCAGTGGATATTCAAATAGCTAGTCATTCCGTCAGTCAGTCGGATATTCAAATAGCTAGTCATTCCGTCAGTCAGTCGGATATTCAAATAGCTAGTCATTCCGTCAGTCACTCGGATATTCAAATAGCTAGTCATTCCGTCAGTCACTCGGATATTCAAATAGCTATTCATTCCGTCAGTCAGTCGGATATTCAAATAGCTAGTCATTCCGTCAGTCACTCGGATATTCAAATAGCTATTCATTCCGTCAGTCAGTCGATATTCAAATAGCTAGTCATTCCGTCAGTCAGTCGGATATTCAAATAGCTAGTCATTCCGTCAGCCAGTCGGATATTCAAATAGGTCTAGTCATTCCATCAGTCAGTCGGATGTTCAAACAGCTACTCATTCCGTCAGTCAGATATTCAGACAGCTAGTCTGTCATTCGCACTTTTTGCGGCCCAGTGCATTATTCTGTTTTCGCACCGAGAGTAAACGTTTGTCAGTTATGAAGAACCCAATAACACGCCGGCTGGCAGAGAGAAACAAATCTGCCGATGCGCTGTTTACTTCCTCATAAAGACTGCTGGCAGTTGGTCCGTCTGTTCCTCGGCTAACCACCGCGTCACTCTGTCCCAGCTCATGCCGTACGTAAACCCGTCTGTCTGTGTGCCATCCGCACTTCAGTACTTAAAAGTCAGTGATCATCGTCCACAGACGGTGTAAAATCCGTCCCCGCCATAACTGGTGTACGTGCTGCTTTGGGCTATAAACCCAACACACGCCTTGCTTCCTTTACACAGAATAGCAGTATTTATCTCCTGATGAAATCGTCGCAACAAAAAATTGACATTTACGCCACCTATGCTTTATGCCCTGCTTTTAGATTTTTGTCTCTCTACACAAAGAATACATGCTTACTTGGACTGTCAGTCTTGTCCACACAGACCACGTTCACTTGGGCTAGTAGCCTTTCTACCCAGTACAGGTTTACTTGGGCTAGTAGCCTTTCTACACAGTACAGGTTTACTTGGGCTAGTAGCCTTTCTACACAGTACAGGTTTACTTGGGCGAGTAGCCTTTCTACACAGTACAGATTTACTTGAGCTGGTGGCCTTTCTACACAGTACAGGTTTACTTGGGCAAGTAGCCTTTCTACACAATACAGGTTTACTTGGGCAAGTGGCCTTATCCACACAGTTCAGGCTTACTTGGGCTAGTAGTAACTTAGCTACACAGTTGAAAAATACTAGGGTCATATCAGTAGCCTTATGTGTACAAAGATACGTGGGCTAACAGGATTATTTCCACGGTTCAGGATTGCTTGGACTAGTAGCCGGTACTTGGGCTAATAGCAGTCTTAACACAGTTCACGTTGACTTGGGTCAGTAGCCTTATTTACACAGTACAGACTTATTTGGGCGAGAATTTACACAATACAAGCTTACTTGGGAATTTCCACGATACAAGCTTACTTGCGGAAGAAGTACCCTTATCTAAACTGTAAAAGTTCATTTGGGCTAGTTACCTTATCTACAAAATATAGGCTTACTTGGGCAAGTAGTAAAGTAACTTTATCTCCACAATACGTGCATGCTTACCTAGGCTAGTAGTAGCCATAACTGCATACTACGTGCTTACTTCGGCTAGAAGCAGCTTTAACTACACAGTTCAGGGTTATTTGGGCTTGTAATGATGTCTACACAGTGTGGACGTAACATTTTGGGCTTGTAGTAACCTTATCTACACAGTGCAGGCCTGCTTGGGTTTGTAGCAACTTTATCTACACAGTGCAGACATAACAACTTGGGTTTGTAGCAACCTTATCTACACAGTGCAGGCCTGCTTGGGTTTGTAGCAACCTTATCTACACAGTGCAGACATAACAACTTGGGTTTGTAGCAACCTTATCTAACCGTATCTACACAGTGCAGACACAACAACCTGGGTTTGCTGCAGCCTTATCTAACCGTATCTACACAGTGCAGACATAACAGCTTGGGTCTGTAGTAACCATATCTACACATTGCAGACTCACACCTGCTTGTGAAGCCTAACCGACTTAGTTCAGGCTTATTTGGGCAACCTTCCTAATCAATGCTTCCTTCAACATTATCGGTTAATTTAGGGGCAGGTAGTCTTGCAACACTTCTATTGGGCTAGTAGTCTTGAAATACTTCTTTGGGCTAGTAGCTTCGTCTGTGTATGCTTTCTTGGCCAGTAGCTTTGCATATGCTTACCTGAGCTAGTCATCTGCAACACTTCTGGCGTGACGCCGCTTTGTGCGTACCTGAGTTTGTTTGTGTAAAATGCCGAGGTGCGCGCTCTTGCAAATCAAATCATCCTTGTTTGTAAAAGTGCACGGCTGGCGAAAAGTCGGCGACAGCGCTACGTGATTAGGTAGCGCTGAAGTGCCTGGCAAATATCAAAAGAGCTATCTGTGGCGCGATCAGTGAGCCGTGTTTTATTACTGCGACACACGTCACGTGCCGCTGTGCGCGGGCTGCCCAGGGCGGTGTGCGCCTTGGCGTCCCCTTGCCTCCAGCAAACATGGGGCTCGGTCTGCCTGTCGCTTTGTCTGTCTGCATGTACATCCGTCTGTTTGTTTGCCTGCCTGTACATCCTGTTTGTCTATCTGCCTGTGCTGTCTGCCTGTCTACGACTTTTAGCTGATTTGTCTGCTTGTATGCTGCACCCTGTTTGTTTGCCTGCCTGTACATCCTGTTCGTCTATCTGCCTGTGCTGTCTGCCCTTCTACGACTTTTAGCTGATTTGTCTGCTTGTATGCTGCACCATGTTTGTTTGCCTGCCTGTACATCCTGTTTGTCTATCTGCCTGTGCTGTCTGCCCTTCTACGACTTTTAGCTGATTTGTCTGCTTGTATGCTACACCCTGTTTGTTTGCCTGTACGTCTTGTTTGTCTGCCTGTGTAGTCAGTCTGTCTGCCTCTTTAATGTCTGCCTGTACATGCTGTTTTTCCGTCTGCCTGTACATCCTGTTCGTGTGTCTGCCAGTACATCCTGTTTGTCTGCCAGTACATCCTGTTTGTCTATCTCCCAGTGCATCATCCTGTTTGTCTATCTGTATATCTTGTTTGTCTGTCTGCCTATAACAGTCCGTCCGTCTGCCTCTTGAATGTCTGCCTGTACATCCTGTATGTCTATCTGCCAGTACATCCTGTTCGTCGGCCTGTACATCTTGTTTGTCTGTGTGTACATCATGTTGTCTGTGTGCCTGTGTAGTCTGCCTGTCGGTCTGTGTTTGCGAGTTAGACTCTGTTCCTACATATTCAATCATTTTCCCCTCTCCATTCAATAACACTTTATTCATTCCAGAAGGAGCAATTCCATTAGTGCCGCTGCAAACCTAATCAGTAGGAAATGTATCGTCCTATTGGTTGGGGAAATCATATCAGCATTGCCCTTCTTTATCATATCAGTTTCCAATTGCCAGCATACCGTGGTCGATGATTGTTGTTGATCGTGTGAGATACTGGGTCGGAGAAAAAAAATACTTTGTTGTTCGCTTTGTTGCTGCTAAAACTTCTGTTGCTGATTTTGTTTGTTACTGCTGCGGCATACAATTTGTTTTTGGTTTCTTCTTGCCACAGCCTTGTCCCTGTTGCGCTTCTTTGGTTGGTTGGTCGCTAATTTATATGCAGATAACTGCATGGTGTAATGCGACAATCATGTGATAGCAACAGCAATGATGAAGATGATGAGAGCTCGTAGCTACTTCAGTGACGGTGGTGAGAAAAGCCACTACGACTGTGTAGACGTCATTATTTGGGGCCAGAGGGTTCTTCGGGCGGCGTAAGAGCTTTTTAAATTAATACTCTTTTGCCTTATATTTCGACCCCAGGAAGTTCAAGAACTTCAGCCTCACGTCTTCAAGCAGCTCCTCGTATGTGAGAGAGTAACCAAAGAACGTTCACTCGGATCAGACTTGCCCAGCCGCTGTCACTGGTGACACACACACAAACAGTGGGGACGAGCAGCGGTCAGCGTGATGACTCTGATGAAGTGTTGCTTTACGTCCACAGAAACCGTAGGCTTATTAGGGAC
>OY757544.1:2074757-2127989 GCA_963584105.1 Alviniconcha strummeri
GACAGAGTAGTAAACTAGAGTTGTATTCATCGCTCCGCGTATGGTGCACCTGCTGAAAGGGTCGAACAGGTTGGCAAAGAAGCGACAACGTCTTGCTGCCCATGGTGTGCGCGTTTGTAGTGTTGTTGCGGGTTGGGGTAGGCAAAAAAGCGACAACGTCTTGCTGCGTTTGTAGTGTTGTTGCGGGTTGGGGTAGGCAAAAAAGCGACAACGTCTTGCTGCGTTTGTAGTGTTGTTGCGGGTTGAGGTAGGCAAAAAAGCGACAACGTCTTGCTGCGTTTGTAGTGTTGTTGCGGGTTGGGGTAGGCAAAAAAGCGACAACGTCTTGCTGCGCTTGGTGTGCGCGTTTGTAGTGTTGTTGCGGACGTGCTCAAGCTTCCTGCGGCGGTTTAAATGGTCGTGTTGACGTCACTGCACTTGGGGCGCGGGAAGCCGGGCTCTCTTGGCCATCACCGGGACTCGACCCTAATTCCGCCAGGGTGTCAGCCTCGGCAGACGTCACTGACCGCCTTGGAATGAACCTGTTCTCGTCAGTGGACTAGGCAAGCCACTGGGGCCCTCCAACACACGACGCAGGGCGGCCAGCCTGCAACGTCAGTGCAGCTTGTATTGCAGTGTGGCGTCTCAGGGGAGTTGGTTGATATTTAACGCCCAGCGGACCGCGAAGTTCACTTCATGACGAAGAAAGATCATCAGATTACAAGTAAAGGCTGATTTGCATTTCAGCATGTGACACGTTTGCTTGGAAGAGGATTCTGTTGGGAGATATTAGAAACGCGGAATTGTGACCGTCGGCGAAGCATGCAAAGCTGTAATTAATTGGACCTTCTGTGGGGTTTACACAGGGACCCTTTCAGGGGTCTCAAAGAGAGGTCCTGGACGTTTTCCAGCGCGGCGATGCTCACCCGCCAGTGCATGGCGCCAGACCCCTAGTGGTAGCGCTCCTGGCCCGCGTAGAACTCCATCTGTGGACCGAGCCACAACACAGGGTCCCTTGCTGACAGACTTTGGCGCGGGCATGCTCTTACCCACCGTGGCCCCAGCTGATCGTGATGATGTGGAGCTTAGTGTTCTCGGATGTCGGCTTGACATACTAGGGACAAACTGTGACCAATGCGTCTGCATAGTTCAGTGATGCTTTACGTCCACAGAAACCATAAGGCTCATTAGGCCCAGGACGGCCACCTCCACTTTCACACAGCTCCCGAACTCTGTGGCCCCAGCTCTGATCGTCCGGGTTAAGAAACCCGCGCTCCGCTCCATAGGGCGCTGTACTGCCCCGAGTGCTGGCATCCTACGCCGTGTCGTGTGGAAGCTCGTCTTGAAGACGTCGCCGCTCTCCGCCTTGAACTCCGAGCCCGGAGCACTGTGGAGACCACTTAGCCGGGTTGGTCAATATTGACTGGGTGTGCGATTCAGTCACGAGTTTATCTCAAATCGGTCACGTCGCCGTCCGACTCTCGTCACTTGGATCAGCGCCAGAGGCAGAAGAGTGAAGGATGTATGTGATAGCGGAGGCCGACTCTATTGTCTTCTTCGTGTCCGCTTGGATTTCAAGAGCGCTTGTGCGTCATACGTTAGGCGTTAGAAATGTGTGTGCTTTGCTTTAAAGCGGCATTCACCCGCGTCTTGCTGTAAAACCATTATTAGCTGCAAATAAACATTTTCGTATGGTGCAGAGTTCGGTTTGTGCACAATCTTCATACTCTATTTTGTGCAAAATCATGCTATCATTGGTATAAGTATAAATGTATAAAACACCTCTCTATGGTAAACAGATACTTGATTTTTAACACACAGTCAACTATTACTGGAACGAGACCTGCATCTGATTGGTGGGGACACGAAGTGTGCTTCGGACAGTTTCGGTCAGCATTCATCCAGTTGTAGCGGTAGACGGACAGAGCCAGACCTGGCCACCTTTGTTTAGTTTGTCGATGGGTCAGGCATTCAACCAGAATTGATGCGCAGGTGAGAGACGATTGACAGGGCTGTACTATACTCGAACACACACACACACACACACACACACACACACACACACACACACACACACACACACACACACACGGACATACACACACACACACACACACACACACACACACACACACACACACACACACACACACACACACACACACACACACACCGATGGACTGGGCTTTGGACACAGCTGGGCCTATTGCATTTGGAGATATAAGCTTCACGATTGAATAGACGTTGAGAAAATTGCCTGTTTATGTCTGCGGCCATTAATTTTGTGGCCTCCCGCTGTGGAAACATGAAGGTGGAATGTTTGACGTGCACAGGTGTCAAGACTGGCTCTGTACACAGACATGTATAACAGTCTGTTGTGTGTTTGTCTATGGCTGGGCACACAGACATGTATAGCAGTCTGTTGTACGTGTGGCTGTGGCTGGGCACACAGACACGTATAGCAGTCTGTTGTACGTGTGGCTGTAGCTGGGCACACAGACACGTATAGCAGTCTGTTGTACGTGTGGCTGTGGCTGGGCACACAGACATGTATAGCAGTCTGTTGTACGTGTGGCTGTGGCTGGGCACACAGACATGTATAGCAGTCTGTTGTACGTGTGGCTGTGGCTGGGCACACAGACATGTATAGCAGTCTGTTGTACGTGTGGCTGTGGCTGGGCACACAGACATGTTCCGCAATCTGTTGTTTGTGGCTGTGGCTGTGCACACACATATGTATCATAGTCTGTGGCTGTGCACACACATATGTATCATAGTCTGTGGCTGTGCACACGTGGGCAGTGAGAAGTGTTCACAAGCGCCGAATGGGATACTTATCCAATGACTCACCCTGTCCAGCACCATTTGCCTTACCTGTGTGGGCACAATGTCTGTGGACATTAAGCCACTTGCCCTGCCGTCCTAACGAGCCTTCTGGTTTCCGTGGACGTAAAGCTATATTGAAGCATGCTTCGGCATTGGTCTCAGCTTGTCCCTAATATGTCAGCCGACATCTGAGGACATTAAGCAACACTACCTACCTGCCTGCGTACCGCAGGTAGCGTCTCGAGCTCCTCAACACTTCAGATCTTCCGAGACGCAAGCCACTTGTGAGGGTTGGTTTTGCCCACCAGTCTATTTGCTCGGTCATTTCCCTTCACTCCGGCATGTCCAGGGCGGTTCCTCTACAGGTGTTTTTGACTGTGGATGCGGAATATTGGTGCACACCAGTCTAGGCTTCAAAGTCCGCTTTTCTCTTTTGATGAACGAGCAGCTGCCTCTTTAAACGTTGGGCACTGGGACCCGGGTAGCGTGGTTATCAGTGTCCGTCTGTCTGTGCCACGCCTAGCTGACCACGTCCACACGCTACTGGCCAGTGTCCGTTTTCAGTGTGCGTCACAGGGCAACACTAACAAACACGTAGTACACGCCGCCAGGACTGGACATCGCTGCTCTTGCGGCTGTTGTCTTAGGCATGTGAACACAGAAACGTCTCACGCTTGTGAACACAAACTTGGCATGTTTGTGAACACTGAAACCTCGCTTGCTTGTGAACACTAAAACATGACATGTTTGTGAACACTGAAAAGTTATATGCACCGGTAGAAGTGGATTGTACTTTTTGCGGCGGCTGCAGTCTTAGGCAGGTCAGCCCTAAAATACCGAATTGCCGAGTGCACGTGTAGGGCTGGTTATCGATAGTTGCTGTAGTCGTGTACATGAAGTAAGGCGACACGAATTTCTTTGGAATTAATACAGTATTAAAAGAGCGGCGTGGGGGGGTCTTGGAAGTTTATTGCGGTTATCCCAGGACGTACCGCCCACGGTTATCCCAGGACGTACCGCCCACGGTTATCCCAGGACGTACCGCACATGGTTATCCCAGGACGTACCGCCCACGGTTATCCCAGGACGTAGCGCACACGGTTATCCCAGGACATACAGCACACGGTTATCCCGGAACGTAGCGCACACTGTTATTCCGAGAAGTACAGCACACGGTTATCCCAGGACATACAGCACACGGTTATCCCGGAACGTAGCGCACACGGTTATTCCGAGAAGTACAGCACACGGTTATCCCAGGACATACAGCACACGGTTATCCCGGAACGTAGCGCACACGGTTATTCCGAGAAGTACAGCACACGGTTATCCCAGGACATACAGCACACGGTTATCCCGGAACGTAGTGCACCCGGTTATCCCTGGACGTACCGCACACGGTTATCCCGGAACGTAGTGCACCCGGTTAACCCTGGACGTACCGCACACGGTTATCCCGGAACCAGAATAACGCACACGGATAACGCACACGGTTATCCCTGGACGTCGTTATCCCAGGACGTGCCGCACACAGTTATCCCAGGACGTACCGCACACGGTTATCCCAGGACGTACCGCACACGGTTATCCCAGGACGTACCGCACAGTCATAATTACTCGATACTAAGTCGAACTACAAATAATTGTAGTAGTAATCATAGTGGGGTCTCAGAGCGCCCTTTCTTAAATGAGCCCTAGGCGCTTATATTTCGCTATCGTACAAATCATAAGTTAGAGAGAGACTGGGGGGGGAGACTCTGCAGCCTAAGAGGGCCCTCCCCGTCTCGTCCCCGATGGCAGCATGGCCGTAACGTATGCGTAGGTCCACGGATTGCAATGCTGGAGAGGCTGCATCCAACAGGTTGCCTAACTGTCCGAGCCTTCCTCACTCCTTCACGTGCAGAGGGCGGCAAGAGCCGGGCAGCCAGTCAGGTGCTGGGGGGGGGGGGGGGGGGGGGGCTGCCGGCCCAGGCTCTCTGTCTCTGTCTCTGTCTGTCTGTCTGTCTGTCTGTCTGTCTGTCTGTCTGTCTGTCTGTCTGTCTGTCTGTCTGTCTGTCTGTCTGTCTCTCTCTCTCTCTCTCTCTCTCTCTCTCTCTCTCTCTCTCTCTCTCTGGTCACAAGCACTGTGGAAAGTACCCCCCCCCACACACACACACACACACACACAAACACGTCTATATTACCTCCCCCGCTCCTCCTCTTCAAAACCCACTTAACAACGGTTGGTTACAAAATTTGTATCCCTGGAAGTGGTCTTAAAGATTGTGATCAGTTAAAGGAAATGAAGCTGGTACTTGACGTGAAATGCCTAGGACTGCGCCGCCACTTGCCGGAGGCGGTGAAAGCGACGTCGGATGGAGCAGGGGGCTGAGGCAAACACCAGCACCGCTTTGCCACAGCCTTCCTCCAGCCACCGCCAGAATTCCGTACGCCGTGGGTCTCCCTTTCCTTTCTTCCAGCCACTGCCAGAATTCCTTACGCCATGGGCCTCCCCTTCCTAATTCTTCCAGCCACTGCCAGAATACCTTACGCCCTGGGCCTCCCCTTCCTTTCTTCCAGCCACTGCCAGAATTCCTTACGCCCTGGGCCTCCCCTTCCTTTCTTCCAGCCACTGCCAGAATTCCTTACGCCCTGGGCCTCCCCTTCCTTTCTTCCAGCCACTGCCAGAATTCCTTACGCCCTGGGCCTCCCCTTCCTTTCTTCCAGCCACTGCCAGAATTCCTTACGCCCTGGGCCTCCCCTTCCTTTCTTCCAGCCACTGCCAGAATTCCGTACGCCCTGGGCCTCACCACACTGTCGGCTAACGGACAGTTTTATCATGCTGCTCAAATAGCAGAAAGTGTGTAGCACACAACTCTATCTTTTTTTTAGTTCAGACGTTTCATGTATAACCGTCCACATTGCTTACGCCCTCACAAATAAAACTGAACTGAATGGCAGGAATGATGATGAGTTGATGCTTAATGTCCTCAGATGTCATTTGACATATTAGGGACAAGTTGTGACCAATGCCGAAGCACGGTTCAATAAAAGCCACATACGTAAGGTGTATGCGTGTTTAGCTGTAACCTGCCACCTGCACTTTTTGGCAGAATGACCGGGATTTTTTACGTGCTACTGTGGTAACACGGGGGTGGAACGGATACCGAAATAAGAGTCAGCACAGAAAGTCGACCCTGGAGAAGAAAATTCTCCCGCCGTTCCAGCAGGGATTCGAACCCGCGACCTTTCAATCACGAGTCCGGTGCTCTAACCACTGAGCTATCCCCGCCCCCCATGGCAGGAATGATGATGATGAGTTGATGCTTAATGTCCTCAGATGTCATTTGACATATTAGGGACAAGTTGTGACCAATGCCGAAGCACGGTTCAATAAAATCCACATACGTAAGGTGTATGCGTGTTTAGCTGTAACCTGCCACCTGCACTTTTTGGCAGAATGACCGGGATTTTTTACGTGCTACTGTGGTAACACGGGGGTGGAACGGATACCGAAATAAGAGTCAGCACAGAAAGTCGACCCTGGAGAAGAAAATTCTCCCGCCGTTCCAGCAGGGATTCGAACCCGCGACCTTTCAATCACGAGTCCGGCGCTCTAACCACTGAGCTATCCCCGCCCCCCATGGCAGGAATGGAGACAGAACTCATTTTGTACCCGTGGCGGAGGTGCCTCCTGTTTGCTTGTTAGTACTCGAACCCTCCGGAGGGCGCTGACAGCATCGGCGGACAGCTGCGCGGAGATAAAGAGTGCCCCTTCAGTGGCGTAATCAGATCTAGCAGTGGTTGGAGGAAGGTGCCGGAAAGCGAAGTTTGGAGTGGGAGTGGGGGGTGGGGTGAGGGGGGGGGGGGTTGTGGGGGTGGGGGGGTGCTGAGACTCTCGGGAGCTTGTTTATTTTTGCACATTGCCCCGGGAGTTAGTATGTTGCTGGATCAGTTGGGGTTAAAAACAAAACAAACAACACAACAACAACAAAAAAGGGGTGCGGGTGGGGGTGGGCGGGGGGGGGGCATATCTTACGCTTTTACTGTGTACAGACGCTGAAATAAAGCGTTAAGTAAATTAATGTGGGACAAATGAAGGAAGTAGCAGAATACAAAACTGAGTAATTAATAAAGCGATAGATAAGACGCAAACAGGAAACATTACAAGATTAAGGAAACATTACAAGATCAGAAGACTATTTATTTGCCAGTGACATTACAATGTGCACAGGAATTTGTCTTGGTGACGTTCCATTCATTACGGTGCGTTAGCAAATAGACACAATAATACAATTGACCATGTATAAACATTATCAATAAAATTAAAATTTAACAGTTTCATTCTTGCAGTGTAAAACTATCACATGCACGCGCGCGCGCGAGCGCACACACACACGCACGCACGTACGTACACACGCACGCACGCACGCACGCACGCACGCACACACACACACACACACACACACACACACACACACACACACTGACATGCAGTACATTTTCGCAGTTTCGCACAGGCGGGTTGCCAGCAACCTGTACATCCGACTTTTGAACCGTGCACACCAGAATAAGCCATTCCACGTCACAGTGAATCACAGTGACGGAAACACTTAATTTTGTAGTTCATGAATTTTGTAGTACATGCATTGTGGAAGATAACAAAATGTCAGCTCCAGCTTCAATAGAACGGTTATGTTGCTGTTGTTGTTGCTGCTGCTGCTACTCAGTACTTTTCTTGTTGGTGTTTTATGAACCGACAAAATAAAGGAAGCAGTAAATCAATGAGATACCAAGTGAAGATAACAGCCGTATGGACAGACAAATACACCATTGAAGCAACAGATCAACGAAGGGTGAGACGTGGCAGTAACTGAACTCGTCCTCCGTGTATTGTTACCAATATGGATTGCCCGACCGATCGCTACTTGCCTTACAACTTGCCATGCCCTTGGCCTCAATGTTTCATCATGCGTATCGCACAATTTGATCAAACACCCACACCCCTCCCCCTTGTACCTCCTACCCCCCCACCCCCCAACTGCGAAAATGTCTTCTTTAAATGGGGCGCTCATTTAATCACCAGAAACTGTTCCAGCTTGGGGGGGTGGGGGGTGGGGGGATGAAACGGCCTGGGCCAAGATGGGCCGATACGACTTTATTTCATGCCAGCTTCAAAGGGACACGGATCTTGGCGTAAGAGAGGGCTTACTTGCCTTGACACAGAGAGAGACAGACAGACAGAGACAAAAAGAACTCGAACTCGAAAACTTTATTTTACAAAGATTGTAGTTTAAATTTAGTCAAAACCCTAACAACGAGAGACGCAGGAATGTAGCATCCGGAACTGTGAAAGAGTCTGTGTTTTAAGCCTGGATTAGGTCAGAATATAGCTTTGCGTGCTTCGTGTACAGCCAGCATTTTGCCTTTTGAATGTCGCCTTCTCCTTTCACTCACTGGCCTTTGCCCCAGTCCTCTTTGGTGATGAAATGGTGTCACAATGGTGGGTCAACGTTAGCATGCGCTTTGACATCGCTTTTCTAAAACTCCAAGGTATAAAGCCTTGAACATTGTTGACTTGGTTAAACTGATTTGTAGTGCTTGAAGTTGTTTTATTATTATTACTTTTAATTTGTTATTATTTGTTAATACCGTCTCTCGCCGTGATAGAACCAGCCCACTTGATTGGATGGTAAATATCAACTAACTAACCAACTAACTGGTCCATGCCTGCCAAAACACGTGACCTCTTGGTATAAAGGTTCTTTACTTGACCGTTCGGCGTCGTCTTTCAACGTATGGGGCGTACCAACCGCCACGTGGATCACAACGCCCGCAACGCGTCCCGCGCCTTGAATGTAATCAAGGTGCTCAGCACACAGCCCTGGGCGAACCCACCTAAGGTGCTTGTGTCGTTGGTGAGGAGCTTGGTACGCTCACGACTGGTCTACGGCTTGGAGGCCATGCCCAGCATCACCGAGACAGGCTTGAAGCGTCTGACCGCTATCGAGGTCCGGGCTCTGCGACTGGCCCTCGGGCTACCGCAGTCCGTGCCTGACAGTCTGGTGTACCGGGATGCCGGGCTGCTGCTACTGAGAGACCAGATCCAACTCATGACTGCTAAGTACGTGTTCCGCAGCCAAACCGTAGATAACTCCACTGTCGAAGAGGTGAGTGGGTCCTTCCGAGGCCCCACCCGTGTCTCCTACTGCTCCTCCATCTGCGACCTGGTCGCCGACTTGGTGGAGGAAGCGGGATTGGACGGTGCCTCGGCGGCAGATAGACCCCTTCATCCCTACCCCCCCTGGCTGATGGAAAGGGCGGTGGTGGAGGTGGAGGTGGCGGGACTGACGAGGGACCAGAGCCCATCTCTCCAAGCCTGCATAACTAACGAATTACTTGAAAATAAATATTCACAATTTCTTCAAATTTTTACAGACGGCTCAGTGCTCGAGGACGGCTCCGCTGGAGCCGCCTTTGCCATTCCTGAGTTCCACAGCCTAAAAAAGTCCTTCTCCTTGCCACCTGTATCAATCTTCACTGCTGAGCTGACAGCCATTCTGATGGCGCTCCAGCACATTAGTGAAGTACGTACACCACCATGTGCAATAGTAATCTGTAGTGATTCCAGGTCTGCGCTCTCCTCCATCCGTTCCGATTCCACCAGCGCTCGAGAGGATCTCGTGCTGGAAATCGGGACGGTAGTGCACCAACTGATCACCCGCGGAACGGAGGTCCGTTTCCAGTGGGTGCCAGCACATGTCTGCCTCTCGGGCAACGAGATGGCGGACAGGGCAGCCAAGAGGGGAGCCAGGCGACTGGAATCCCAAACCCTACAACTGAAACTCGGATTAGCCGACATCTACTCGAAACTGTGCCGACGGGTGTGGAGGAAACGGGAAGAAGACTTTGGAGCCCAGGCCACGGCCAAAGAGTGGCTCGATCCCTCCCCTCCTAGCAGGGACGGAGTCTTCTTCCCCGGAGTACCCACATACCTCGCCCCAATCATGTACCGGCTACGCATGGACTGCTGGCGGACCATGTTTGTGCCTAAGTCTTGTGTATGCGGAGGAGCGATATCCTTCCACCACGTCTTATTTAACTGCAGAGAGAGCTCGGCTCACTTCGCGCCAGTCATCAGTAGTTTAACCAGTCTGGGACTCCCACTGTGCGTCCGAAGCCTGGCGCTGCGGCACCAGCAGAGCTGGAGCCTGCTCCGTGCCGCAGCCAAACTCGTCTACAGCTGCCCGGTGGCAGCCCGGTGGCAGCCTACCTGTAAATGTGCGGGACGCCCTAAGACGTCCCTGGCTCCCTCAAATACCCGGGTTGACTCCCGGGGAGGGAGGGAGCCCCCACCTACACAATGCACAATCATACTATGTTTTTAACCTGTCTCTACCCAAGTGTGTCGGCGCTGAACCACGCCCCCCAACCGTACGGGCCTGTTCCCGGACGTGAAGGGGGCGCTCGGATCGCCCGTCAACAAACCCCCCACCACCCCCACCCCATCCCCACCCCACTCCCGACCGTTACCGGCACGGAGTTAGGGCTTTTAACACTAACTTAACAATGACTTAACCTTTGCAATGAATTATGTATCCATGAATGTATGACAGGACTACAGGCTCCAGGTCTGCAGTTTGCATGTTTCTATTTCAATGTTTCAACCGATCAAACTGTAAATATATACATTTCTAACCTGTTCGTAAAGCGAGCAGACTTGTAAATAATGTAAATATGTAAAATATGTTTTTAACCTCATCCCCGAAAGTACTGCTAGACCCGAGTAAATACATCATAGACTCAGAGTAAGAAATTTTATGTAATAGTAATTCGTTATACAGCCAACCGGATCATATTAATTTTAGATGATTAAGAGCATCGTATATCTTGTCCCTAATATGTCATCTGACATCCGAGGACATTAAGAACAAAGAAGTAAGTAAGTACCGTTCGGCGTTGCTTGCTTTCAAATTAAATGTAGTTATTGATGTAGATTAGACCTGTACGGAAGATAGCGCTGTACACATCCTGAGAGTTTCCAAAACTGATTATATCTCTCATCTTCTTCTCTCCGTTGGCTGCCTATTGATTTACGAATACTATACAAACTCTTCTGTGTACAACTTCCTCACCTCGACCGCTCCTGGCTACATGGCTTATACTCGCTTGGTTAGAAATCTTTTTGTTTTGCTGCACCGTCTGTCTGGAACAGTCTCTTGCAAAGTTAATCATCAAACACATCTTCCAAATAATCCGTGAAAGGAGATGCCACTCCTTGGTTTTGTAAGAGAGGTCTTACGTAACTGATCCTTCGTTTCAGTGGGCGTTTCAGCTGATCCTTCAGTTTCACCATGGAGACTTAGCTGTAAGAACGGTCTTCACTCGACTGCCCCTTGCTGTCAAAGAGACACGACTCCTTGGCGTAAGACTAGAGAAATGTATGTACTCGGCTGTTCCCTGCTTTCGAAGTGAGCAGACTGCCTGGTGCAAGAGAGGCTGGCTGTTCCCTGCCTTCATACGGTGCCTCACACTGGGAGGGATTGCGGGGCATTTATCTTGATGGGCCATTACCAAGCTCACCTTTGTTCCTTGATGTCTTCACCTGGGGACGGGTCAAGGCCGCTGGGCTGGGGACTAAGTACCCGATTCTGCTCAACATCCTGTCGGTACTTTGCTCAACATCCTGTTGGTACTTTGCTCAAAATGGCAAAGTCGAGGCTATCTGTTATTAGCTAACTTGGATCAGATCTGAAAGAGTGCGTGTTCTGTCATTCAGTCTATTTGAGTGTGTGTTTTAGTGGGCTAAAGACGGACTGTTCTGTCAGTCTATTTGAGTGTGTTTTAGTGGGCTAAAGACGGACTGTTCTGTCATTCAGTCTATTTGGGTATGTTTTAGTGAGCTAAAGACGGACTGTTCTGCCAGTCTATTTGAATGTGTTTTAGTGGGCTAAAGACGGGCTATTCTGTCATTCAGTCCATTTGAGTGTGTTTTAGTGGGCTAAAGACGGGATGTTCTGTCATTCAGTCTATTTGAGTGTGCTTTAGTGGGCTAAAGATGGGCTATTCTGTCATTCAGTCTTTTTGAGTGTGTTTTAGTGGGCTAAAGACGGGCTATTCTGTCATTCAGTCTGTTTGAGTGTGCCTTAGTGCGCTAAAGACGGACTGTTCTGTCAGTCTATTTGAGTGTGTTTTAGTGGGCTACAGACGTGCTATTCTGTCATTCAGTCTATTTGAGTGTGCTTTAGTGGGCTAAAGACAGGCTCTTCTG
This sequence comes from Alviniconcha strummeri, assembly GCA_963584105.1. Taxonomy (NCBI): domain Eukaryota; kingdom Metazoa; phylum Mollusca; class Gastropoda; family Provannidae; genus Alviniconcha; species Alviniconcha strummeri. Next base: position 2,086,813 of record OY757544.1, read on the forward strand.
TCATTCAGTCTGTTTGAGAGTGATTTAGTGGGTTAAAGACAGGCTATTCTGTCATTCAGTCTATTTGAGTGTGCTTTGGTGGACTAAAGACGGGCTTCCTGCAAGCGAGGATGTAAACTTTTGTCGAAGAATTGCGCGAAAGGATTGAGACCTCAGACTGGAACTGATTATTGATACAGACATATCTTGCGTGTCGGATTGAGCGATAGTAAGGTTGGCTTCACTAATGGGAGATTGACGGTGATGCCTCCCTCTCGCACCTGTTCGGCTTCAGTTTGATGGAACAGCTGTATGAAGGGGAGCGGAAGAGCTCATCGTTGATGTATGTATTCCTTGGTCGGGTATCGCATGATTACTCCGGCAACCAACACCACTGACATCGCCAACAAACACGGTTCACTGAAGGAAGGAATACGCACCATCGTTTCCCTCCGCACCTGTTCCCACAGATCACCTGGCTGAACAGGAGCACAACGATAGCACGTGCTGACCTGCTGTGGAATCCTTGGACGAGTTCTTCGATTACTTCACCAGCCAACAACACTGACACCAGCAATATACGCAACAGCAGTAACATTTACAACAAAACAGTAGAGAGAAAAAATAAGAAGAAAAAAATGGGAAGGGGGGAGGTTTACAACAGGAACCATGAAGAGCGAGAGAGTTTAGAACCGAGTTGAAGCCAGCACGCCTATATTATGCAACATTACTATCACTGGTCCTGCTCTTAGTATTATTGTTACATGATTCTGCGCTGCGTGTTCGTCAGCAGGTGATTGGGTGGCATGCCACTTGAGATGGGCATCGCTAAAGCAAGCAGCCAGGCGCGTACCAAGACGCTGATTGCTGCAGCAGTTCACTTCAGGGTGCTATCTGTGCGCTCGGAAAATCTCGTATGCGCTCCACTCCGACATTGCCTTTGAAACAGTTTCAGTGTTCATCTGACTGACGATGGCCCTTTCTGGTCCTTTCAAAGAAGATCGTCGGGTGCTTCTTTCCACGCCTCTCTCCTCCAGGCCATCGTTGCTGTCATACTGTCTTCCAGGCCATCGTTGGTGTCATGTTCTCCTTCAGGCCATTGTTCGTGTCATGCTGTTCTCCAGGCCATCGTTGGTGTCATGCTGTCCTCCAGGCCATCGTTGGTGTCGTGTTCTCCTCCAGGCCATCGTTGGTGTCATGCTGTCCTCCAGGCCATCGTTGGTGTCATGCTATCCTCCAGGCCATCTTTGGTGTGATGTCCAAGGCTTTGGGCCTGCAGGTGGTGGCCCCAGCTCTTCAGCACTTGCGAGATTCCCAGACCCAAGACATGATGCTCGTTTTGCCCGCCAGTCCATCTGCTCGGTCATTATTCCCCCCACTTTCTCTGTAACCCCCCCCCCCCCCCCCCCCCCCCCCGCTTTTTTTTTTTTTTTGGGGGGGGGGGGATTAAAACCACCCTGTCCGCCTGCCCTGTTCTCCGTGTGTCCGGGCATTATCCAAAAAATATCTTCACCAAATTTGTGAGTTGGTGCATCGTCACGATCCGGAGTGTCATGCCAATTAGTTATTTGCTTCAACGGGAAATGCTTTGCTGTGCGAAGCGACGGACCTTGTTACCCTTCACTCCGGCATGTCCGGGACGCTACATCCACAGGGGGTTTCAGGATGGATGTCGAACAGTGATGTGGAAGACTGATGCACGAGCTGGTCCCAGTATATCATTGGCGGGAGCTGCCACAAGTATCATTTTTGTCGCGAAAAAAATGTTTTGTCGCGACAAACAAAAACACGTCTTTTGTCGCGACAAAAGTACGCTTGTCGCAACGAAAGTTTTGTCGCGACAAAAATGATACTTGTGGCAGCTCCTGCCAATGATAATAGTAGCTCAAATAATAAAAGGCATGCTAGAACTACAAAAAGTGTCTTGTCCTTTACCGTTTTGAGCCACACACCAGGTCCTTGATTGGAACAGTTAGGGTGGTTTGTGCGAGCAGAAGCGTAGTGAGCGGTTACAAGAGAATGCCGGACATAATTTGTCTGTGTGGTTACACATTGACTGCCATCTGAGCACCAACGGAACGTTAGACGTAACCGTTTGGTGGCGGTGGTTGGAGGAAGAATGTCGTAAACCGCTGCTTGCTGGCGGAGCAGTTGCCGAGGTGTCGTCCCTCACAGCTCCACTACGCAGCCAGAGATAGATGTAGGTGGATCGAGGGATTTCAGATGTAGGTGGATCGAGGGATTTCAGATGTAGGTGGATCGAGGGATTTCAGATGTAGGTGGATAGAGGATTTCAGATGTAGGTGGATCGAGGGATTTCAGATGTAGGTGGATAAAGGGATTTCCAGTGTAGGTGGATCGAGGGATTTCAGATGTTGGTGGATCGAGGGATTTCAGATGTAGGTGGCTCGAGGGATTTCAGATGTAGGTGGCTCGAGGGATTTCAGATGTAAGTGGATCGAGAGAGCTGGTTTAAACAAAAATGTATTCGAAACAAAATAAAGATACAAAGAACCATTATGTGCTCATCAACAAGCTATAGCTTATAGGCGGTGAGCTGATACAGTTTGGGGGAAAACACAATGTATGGCGGACGAACAATTTCACTTCGCTAACAATAAATGAGACGTAACAAAAAATAACAATAAAAATAGAAAACAAGAGAAAACAAAGAAAGTAGGAAGGAAGAAAGAAACGATGTAGGTGGATCGAGGGATTTCAGATGTAGGTGGATCGAGGGATTTTAAATGTAGGTGGATCGAGGGATTTCAGATGTAGGTGGATCGAGGGATTTCAGATGTAGGTGGATCGAGGGATTTCAAATGTAGGTGGATCGAGGGATTTCAAATGTAGGTGGATCGAGGGATTTCCAGTGTAGGTGGATCGAGGGATTTCAGAGCCCAGAGCTGTGTGAAAGTGGAGGTGGCCGTCCCTAATAGTCTATACGGTCACTGGACATAAAGCAGCATTGAAATGGATAGAGATGGGGAAGGGAGGAACAGAGAGGCAGGGGGAGATTGGGGAGAGGGGGTGGAGGAACAAGGGGGAGGGGGAGCGACTGAGAGTGGGAGAGGGGATGGGTGGAGAAACTGAGACAGAAACGGGGAACGACAGGACAGGGCGGGAATGTGAGGGGGTGGGGGGGGGGGGGGTGGAGGGGAGGATTCATGTACAGATGTAGATCTGCGGTGAAAGATAAAGGTTGATACAAACACAAAATTATGTAACGCCCATGCCTTCCGATCAGTTGAACCGTAACCTTTGTTTGCTTGTCTCGAGTGCTGGCGTGTGGTGTTCATTGGTTAGCCCTTGTTGCTGGTCTCTGTCAGCTGTTTCCAGTCATTGCTTCGTGCATGGACTGGAACCTAGCCGTGCTTTGTCCAACGCCGCAGCAGTCCTGTCTGGTCTTACTGACACTTCATTCATCATAGCTGTATTTGTGGGGCACCTCGTTTGATCAAGGAGGTTTTGTATTGTGGTTTGATCGCCCACGATTTGAAATCAATTACCAGAATTACCATGATAGCATCTGTCATTACGGCGAACGTGACGCCGTTTCAAGCGAGGGATTACATAGTTTCCCGTAGAGCAGTCGAGCAGACTATGTAATTATGAAATGTGCGGTTTAATTGTGACTTCTATTCAGTCGTCGAGAAAGGAGCTGACGCAAACGGAGATACCGTCAGATGAAAAAAAAAACAGTTCACACCTCTTGCAAACAAACAAAAGAAAGAATTTGTTCTTAAATGTGCAGTTCTTTTCAAGGAGACCAGTCGGTCAAAGTATGCACGTTCTTCACGTGTGTGGAAAATAGACGACAAAATCACAGGACAGAGCGTGTGGAGGGGGTTAATAAGGTTCTTTGGAAGGCACAAAGCGTGACAGGACGAATCGGACATAGAGTACGTCTTCACGGCTGAGCCGATCAACTCTCTATAGACTGTAAATCCCGCATCAGCACGATCAGGCAACAGTCAGGCAACGAATCTGGCAGAGAGCGCGTCGTTAAGGCTAAGCTGATCAACTCTATATACTGTAAAACCCGCATGAACATGATTAGGCAACAGTCCTTTGTCTGCAAGTTACCAGCCACTCCGTATGTGGACCTGATGTGTCAATGTGCAATTTATGATGAATCGTGATCTCTGTCCTCAGTCGATGGGTACGATGACGGTGATAATTTTGCCCTATTTGGAATAACGAATGTTATGAAAATATACATATGTTCTTCGCCCGCTGCCAGGAAGTCCTTTGCCCTAATTTCTACCTTCCTGGTCTATTCATCTTGCTTCTTTTTTTCTTCTTCTTCTTTTTTCTTGATTTTTTTTTTTTTCTTCAAAATCCTGGTCCTTTTTTAAATTCTTTTTTTTAACTGCGTTAGTTAGGGCCAACGCAATTTTCCCGTGCGGACCCGCTGCTGTCACCCTGCTCAAAGTCACAAGCGATTTAAGCATGGTCACAAGATCTGTTGTGTCGGTCCCAGGACCCCGACCGTCTTGGGTGTACTATGTACTCCACTTGGGAGCAGCGCTGAGAGCCTAACGATCACACAGACGCTGGTTGGGGCTTCTGTGATTTGATAGCCATGACGATCACTGTATTTATTTCTGCTTTTCCGATGGGCGTTATGACGCTCACTGTGCAATTCTGTTTGCAAGGACATGTGAACTCCAAGAACGATCCTTTCAGGAGTATCGGGATTTTATTCGGTCCGAAATTCGTAAAGATAATAGATAATTAGATGGCGACGAATGAGACATGACCGTGTGCCAGAAGACGGCAGTGTCGGCTTTACTAAGGTGATGGATTGGGCACCGGAAAGGCTGAAAATACCGGCATTGTTTTTTATCTGACGAGGGGAGATTTAATAACACCACCTCTCTGAACTGTGCTGTACCACCGTACAGGGTTCGTAAGGTCGTGTATTTTTAACTCTGGTTCTTCGTCCTTCGTGAGTTTCTCGTTGATCCCTTCAAACAAGGAAAGCGAAACGCCAAATTCGTTCATCGCTTACGCTGTACTGGAGATGTCGTTAGCACTCTCCAGGCGATAAAATGATACAGCCCTTTGACCCTTCTAATGACTTTGGCTTTGTGGGGCTAAGCGTGGTGGCCTCCGTCAAAGCCAGGCTGGGCTCAGGCTGAGGCACTACCAACACTATCACAGCTTGGGGCTGACTTGCCGGATTTGCTGCAGGCTCGGGGGCAGCAGTTGGCCGGGCAAGATATAGGTCAGTGTGGTCTTACCCGGGGCCGCCGAGCGTGAACGCAGTTTACGGGCAGGGATCAAGGCTGGACACGGTAGATGAATTTGTCACCGCCAGCTGGAGCCCCGGCCACGGGTGCCTGACTCTGTCCGCTTCATCTCGCTCAGCGCCAGCTTGTTGCCCGCGTCCCGGGAGCAGTGGTAGCCACCATCAGGGACAGGGAGCGGCCAGATTTAGGTGGCCGGTCGGGCCGAGTTCGTCAGGGTCAGAGAGACGGGGCAGGTCCGCGAGGCAACCACGGCGAAGAGCTATGGGGCACCGAGTCGTAGTCTTTTGTCTTTGGCCGAGTGCCGGTGACGTTTCGGTCAGGCGACGTTGATGGAGTTCCCTACGCCGCTTTGCAGGCCCCGAGTGTCCGTGTTGCTGGGTCCCGCCTGAGCAAGCGACGGAAAAAGCCATCGTGGATGTGGGGCTTGGTCGTGGGCGCTCATTGGGCGGAGGTCCTTCCACACACTTGCTACACTGCTCGTAAAGGACCGAGTGAGAAGTGTAGTGTCGATGTGCCTGCTTCGTAATTTGTTGTTCATCCAGGACAATACCAGTAAACAGTGTTGTGTCGATGTGCTTGCTTCGTAATTTGTTGTTCACCCAGGACAATACCAGTAAACAGTGTTGTGTCGATGTGCTTGCTTCGTAATTTGTTGTTCACCCAAGACATTACCAGTAAACAGTGTTGTGTCGATGTGCCTGCTTCGTAATTTGTTGTTCACCCAAGACAATACCAGTAAACAGTGTTGTGTCGATGTGCTTGCTTCGTAATTTGTTGTTCACCCAAGACAATACCAGTAAACAGTGTTGTGTCGATGTGCCTGCTTCGTAATTTGTTGTTCACCCAGGACAGTACCAGTAAACAGTGTTGTGTCGATGTGCATAGTTTGTTTTTCATCCAGGACAATACCAGTAAACGCCGTGTCTTGATGTGCTTTGACTCATTCAGGACAGTAGCAGTAAACAGCTGTGTAGTTCTGGTCGGTCATCGAGAACAACAGTAAACAGCTGTGTGTGGGTGTGCATGGTTCAGGTAGGTCATCGAGAACAACGGTAAACAGCTGTGTGTGGGTGTGCATGGTTCAGGTCGGTCATCGAGAACAACAGTAAACAGCTGTGTGTGGGTGTGCATGGTTCTGGTCGGTCATCGAAAACAACAGTAAACAGCTGTGTGTGGGTGTGCATGGTTCAGGATGTTTACCGAGGAGTCAAGAAGAACAACAGTAAGGATCTTGAGGAAACGGATTGATTGGGTTCGTTCTTCGCTAGTTAGGAAGATGCATTGGATTATCTCCACGTCCGCTCGGACGGTGCTGGTCAGCCGTGGTCATTAGGGCGGTCAGTTGGTCTGCAGCTGAAGGCCGGCTTGCTCTGGGAAACACCTCATTCCGCACAGATTGGGTGTCGGCCTCAGGTCTTCTCAGCCACGGGCACAGAAGCAACAGGGGAATTGGAGACGGCAGCTGCTGGAGGTACTTTGCAGCCAGAAGACCAGCCTTAGTTTCGGACCGTATCGTACCGTATCGTGCTCATTTGCTGATCACGTTCAACTGGTCAGCTTCCCGTGACGAACACGCCGGTTTGGCCTAGCGGTAAGGCGTTAAGCTGGTAAGCGGAAGGGCATCGGCTCGATACCACTTCGGCTCTCCCTTCTCTTCAAAAAGGTTGTGGTTTATGGACACTGTCTTTGACTTTGTCCCTCACTTCCTACTGAAACATTAAAATGGCTCTCATCGCTGCCCATCTTAATGCAGGAATCATTCTGGTGGTGACAGTGTAGCGATAGTTATATAATCTCCCTCTTCCCCCACCTCCATACCCCCCTTCCCCCCTTCTCCCCGTCCCTAATAAGCCTTATGTTTCTGTGGACGTTAAGCACCATGTTTTCTTACTTACTTTACACGCCATCAGTACGAGAGGAAGATTATTTCTCTCTGTCTGTGGAAGCGTGCGTTGCTTGTCTATTTTGTACGTGTTGTTTTGGCCCAAAGTTGATCACTCCTGAACTAGGATCAATACTGCGAATGCGGAAATCAAAAGGAGGGATGGTGTGTGTGGTGGGGAGGGGGGGGGGGTATTGTCTAGGATGTATGTAGGAAACCAAAGTCATCCCAGCGTGTCTGAAGGAAGGGGTAACATTACATTCAGACTTGAATATGAAACGGAGTATAGGGACTCAACTTGTTTCTTAAAACATAGGTCGTAAATAGCCTCTTATATGTGTCAAAGTACACGGTGGGGGAGGTGGGGGGGGGGGGGGACGTGAAAATGAGACGAGCGGAACAGGAAAACGGTGCTGGAGTTGTCTTAAGTAAAGTAGAAGAAGAAGAAACGGGACTGGAATTATCGATAGAAACAGAAGGGTGGAATTCGAGCTCTCAAGGACAAAAGGTCGAAGCTCGAGAACAGAACAACAGGCACGAGTTATCGACAAAAATAGAACAACAGGTATCAGTTGTCAACAAGTAGAACAGAAGGGCAGAACTCGATTTGTCAACTAGAAGAGTGGAACTCGAGTTGTCGACAAGAACAGAACAACTGGCGCGAGTTGTCAACAAGTAGAACAGAGGGGCAGAACTCGATTACCTGTCAACATTGAACAAGAAGTCAGCACCACGTGTTGTCAACAAGTAGAACAGAAGGGCAGAACTCTATTTGCCGACCAGCACCGAAGCGGAGACGGCGAGCTGCCAAGTAGAACAGGAGGGTGGAACTCGAGTTGTCTGCATGAAGAGTAGAGCGGAACTCGAGTTGTCTACATGAAGGAAAGAGCGGAACTCGAGTTGTTTACATGAAGTAAAGAGCGGAACTCGAGTTGTTGGTAAGAAGAGAAGAGAGGAACTCGAGTTGTCTGCATGAAGAGTAGAGCGGAACTCGAGTTGTCTGCATGAAGAGAAAAGCGGAGCTCGAGTTGTCGGTAAGAGTAGAAGAGCGTAACTCGAGTTGTGTGCATGAAGAGAAAAGCGGAACTCGTATTGTCGGTAAGAATAGAAGAGCGGAACTCGAGTTGTCTGCATGAAGAGAAATGCGGAGCTCGAGTTGTCGGTAAGAGTAGAAGAGCGTAACTCGAGTTGTGTGCATGAAGAGAAAAGCGGAACTCGTATTGTCGGTAAGAATAGAAGAGCGGAACTCGAGTTGTCTGCATGAAGAGAAAAGAGAAACTCGAGTTGTCGGTAAGAGTAGAAGAGCGTAACTCGAGTTGTGTGCATGAAGAGAAAAGCGAAACTCGAGTTGTCGGTAAGAATAGAACAGCGGAAATCGAGTTGTCTGCATGAAGAGAAGAGCGGAACTCGTTTTGTCGGTAAGAATAGCTGAAGACCAGAACTCGAGTTGTCTACAAGAAGAGAAGAGAGGAACTCGAGTTGTCGGTAAGAGTAGAAGAGCGGAACTCGAGTTGTCTACAAGAAGAGAAGAGCGGAACTGGTAATTGTCTCCAAGAACGAAAGACGGGAAATGGTGTTATCTACCAGAAGAGAGGGTGGTAACCGATCTTTCATTGCTGACATAGTGCCAGCGTGGTAAGTGGAGTGAGGGCCGGAGCCAGACACGCCGGGGCTTCCCAAGGGCCGCGAAGTCGCTTAGACTGCAAGTTCAAGGCTCCGCGTTCCCCGGCCTCCCGCCCGCTTTCAGATCTGTTGTGTCGGTCCCAGGACCCCGACCGTCTTGGGTGTACTATGTACTCCACTTGGGAGCAGCGCAGCGCTGAGAGCCTAACGATCACACAGACGCTGGTTGGGGCTTCTGTGATTTGATAGCCACCGCTCGTGGGCTCTTTTGTTTTCCGTAGTTTTTGTGCGGGCCGCTGATGTTGGTGTCTTTGACCCCCGTCGTGTTGATTTCCATGAGACACTGATCGGTCAGCCTCTTCGTGTGTCTTTCTGTGCCGTGTATATTACGTTTTGTGGTGGTTCACTGCAGCATCCCCGTTGAGAGTGGGGTGCGGGAGGGGGGGTCGGAGAGCGAGGAAGGCCCGAGACTGTGTGTGCTAACAGTGGGGGAAGGAGATTGTGTGTTCCAGTATGTTCGAACTATAAACCTTTTGTGGTTCTTTGCCCCGTTCCAGCTGAAAGAGCTGTTGGTGTGATCGTAGCCAAGATAGTGTGGCATTGTCTTCCAGCTTGCCGTAGCTCAGTTCCGCGCCGTGTGTGTGTGTGTGTAAGGTGTGTGTGTGTGTGTGTGTGTGTGTGTGTGTGTGTGTGTGTGTGTGTGTGTGTGTGTGTGTGTGTGTGTGTAAGGGTGTGTGTGTGGGAGAGAGAGAGAAGGGGAAAAAAGAGAGAGAGAGTTCGTGCGCTGTGTGTGTGTGTGCGGGGGGACGTGTGTGTGTGTGAGAGAGAGAGAGAGAGAGGGCGTTCGTTCATGCGTGCGTGCGTGCGCTGTGTGTGTGTGTGTGTGTGTGTGTGTGTGTGTGTGTGTGTGTGTGTGTGTGTGTGTGTGTGTGTGTGTGTGTGCAGTTTGGGTGAGAGAGAGCGTTCCTGCGTGTGTATGTGTGCGTGCGTCCGTTTGTGTTTGTTTTTGAGGCGGGGGTGTCTGTATGTGTGCATGCTCATGGTTCTCATTGTCTTCAACCTGAAGCTGGACTGCTGCTTCCCTCGTATGGACCGGCTGGTTTTCCTCGCGGACTTTGTGTGGCAATTGTGTTCTGTACCAGCACCATGTCTTGCAGGTCGACCCTATTTTCTGTCAGGAAAAATAGGCGTAGTCAATTATCTAGCGTGTGTGTGTGTGTGTGTGTGTGTGTGTGTGTGTGTGTGTGTGTGTGTGTGTGTGTGTGTGTGACAGCCTTTGGCACCAGCTCTGGCCTCGCATCCCGAGGTCAGAGCAAGTATTTTGTGGCCTGGTGTCAATATTTTTGGGCACAAAAGGTATCGCCGTGTACAGCTCTTTTTTTTCTTCTTTTTTTTTGAGGTGTCTCTTCCTTTCCTTCTGTGCAGTTGACCATGTTACACTGAAAATGGGACAACCGTAATCTCTCGAAGGCTAAGCAGGTCGGGTGTCTGCGTTGATGTGTACTCATGACTGTGGCCACACTCCGAGCATCGCTTTCCGGCACCTTCCTTCTTGAAGGAAGGATGTCGTAAACCAGTGCTTGGAGTTTGGACTGTGGCATGACATGGTTGAACATCAGCCTCGCGACTGTCTCTTTAAGACCAACTAGGTCGGGTGTCTGCATTGAGGTGTACTCATGACTGGCATGCCATGACTGAACATCAATCTCGCGACTGTCTGTTTAAAACTAACTAGGTCGGGTGTCTGCATTGAGGTCAAACTCCAAGCACTGGTTTACGGCATCCTTCCTTTGGAGGAGGGTGCCGGAAAGCGATGCTCGGAGTGTGCATTGAGGTGTACGCATGACTGTGCCATAACCTGATTAAACGTCACCCTCTCGACTTTGCAAAGTTTCGATCCCTGAAGTCTTTCTGTTGAAGGTGAAACGCCTTGGCCTTACCGCGTTGGAAAGAATCGTGTGTGTTTGAGATTAAACGAGAGACAACGCTACTTGACCATCTGAGGTATTGGACAGTTATTGAAAGCGCCAGCGGTGCTGAAAGTCAAATAAATGTGTGCTTCTCTATTGGTGTTAGTGCGGCGGCCGAACACGTCTTCATGTGATTTGTATTGGTGTTAGTACGGCGGCCGAAAAAGTCTTCATATGACTTGTATTGGTGTTAGTACGGCGGCCGAAAACGTCTTCATGTGACTGTGATTTCTGGATCTGAATACTTGCAGTGAAGTTCATTTTCTTGACCCGTCGCGTACTCGGCCAGGAATTGTGAGGGTGGGCGTGACACGAACAGCGAACGACACTTGTGATTCGGTGAGCTGTCTTTCGCCTTGACATGACCTTGCCTGCTGGCTGGTGGAGGAGTGTCAGGTCACTCCGCAGCCGGCGGAGAGTGGCGTGTTGAAGCCACCGCCGAGGCGGCTGAGAGTGGCGTGTTGAAGCAACCGCCCAGACGGACCACAAGTGCCTGGACGTGTCTCAGCGACAGGGCGGACAGTCGGCTGAACACTGGTTCTGTGTCGCTGGAGACGATTGGCTCAAGATGCTGGAGGAGGACGCTCCCGGGTAGCTTTGACAACTGTTGACGCTTTGCCTGGACCCGCTTCGCCTCTTCCTGTGCTGCTTGCCGTGGTCCAGTGGCTGGGACCCCAGGAGATGAGCTGGATGTTTCAATTTTACGGGTCCGACAGCAAGGCTGTGGCCCCAAGCTGGCCAATGTTGGACACGGAGAAGCCTTCACTGCGACACATCATGGGCGACAACCCGCGACCGGGGAGGTTCGCTTTCCCCCCTCCCTCTCTGTCCATGCCTTCTGCCGCGCGCCTGGGTGGTGTGCAGGATGGCCAGTGTCAGCACAAGGCTATACAGTGCGACTTTGACGACATCTGGGTGGGTACATTTGCTTTGGTTCTCTCTCTCATCATTGATCACATCTGGGTGGCCACACTTACCATCTGGGTTGGTACATTAACTGTGTTTCTAGTTCTGATCATTGACGACATCTGGGTGTGTACACTTGACATCTGGGTGGGTACACTTGGGTGAATGTACATCCAGTGTTTCTATTTCTGATCATTGACGAATCTGGATGGGTACAATTGCTGTGTTTCTTTTTATCTCGGAGCATTGACGACATTTGGGTGGGTACTCTTGCCATCTGGGTGGGTACACTTGCTGTGTTTCCATTTCTGATCAGTGCCATCTGGGTGGGTACTCTTGCCATCTGGATGGGTACACTTGCTGTGTTTCCATTTCTGATCATTGCCATCTGGGTAGGTACTCTTGCCATCTGGGTGGGTACACTTGCTGTGTTTCCATTTCTGATCATTGCCATCTGGGTGGGTACTCTTGCCATCTGGGTGGGTACACTTGCCGTGTTTCCATTTCTGATCATTGCCATCTGGGTGGGTACGCTTGCCATCTGGGTGGGTGCACGCCCTGTGTTTCTACGTCTGCTCATTGACGGCATATGGGTGTGTACACCTGTAGTGTTTTTATCCCTGAGCATTTGACAATATTTTGATGTGTACATTTGTATTTGAAGCACATCTTCTTGAGTCTGTAGTTGTCACTGATCACGAAGAACAATAATGCATGCTTTTCCTGGCTGTTTCTCATAATTGGAGCACATCGCCCATAACAAAGCAAACAACAAGGGTTTAAACATATTCGAAACAAACCAACTCGCTCACCAAGAAACAAGCCAATAATTGTATAACAAAATCGACAGCTCGCGCACTAAAATTTACTTTTTGGCCAAAAACAATAACCCGGAAAACACTACACACACACGCACGTATGCACGCACGCACGCACACACACACACACACGCACACACACACACACACACACACACACACACACACACACACACACACACACACACACACACACACACACACACTTTAACTCACAATCAGCAGGATGGCTTGAAGATTAATTTGCCAACCGAGTTCGCGACTTTGGTGTCTCTCTTGGTCCCACTCTCACTTTCCAACAGCAAATTTGCTGTGGTTCTCGTACAATATACTGTCTGGGGCTTCGTCGGATCAGTGCAGTACGTCGGATCAGTGCAGTACGCCAGTACCTCTCCGAAGATGTGACCAGAAGGTTGTTAGGTGTGTTTCTTCTCTCAAGGTCAGATTACTGCAGCGTGCTTTGGGCGGGTTGTCCCGAGTATCTTCTTTGGAAACTCCAAAAGGTCCAGAACAATGCTGCCAGTCATTTTCAAAACCTCCAGATCCGCCTACGTCACTCCTAGGCTTCATTTCTCTATTGAACAGAGGATCGAATACAACTGTCTTCGCTTTGCTCTAAGGTCATCTCTCATCAACGCTCCATACACCTTTCAGGCTTCACCTTTACAATCCTTCCTAGCAGATCCGCCCTTCAGATACACATGCCATCATTTCTCTTTGAAAAACACACACACATTTTTCAGTCCCATTGCACAGTGAAACGCACGCGCGTTGTGATGAGCATTTGAACCTTTGTTGTCAATATATTAAATAGATACAAGTAAAAAGGAATTAACAAGATGAGTTAAAATGGCCCCAATATTTGGGCCTCGGCCTTCTGGGATAAGCTGATTACTGATGTTTTTAGTGCATAGGATCTTGGATGGGTCAGGGTCATGACTGGAGTAAAACAGGGTGATAGTGGCCAGCGGAGTAAGACGGCAGGGTTAATTAATTAATTGTTGTTTTAGATAATTCTTGTAATTGCTTTTATTAGGACAGTAACTTTTAAGAGGGGGTCCTCGGGAAGTGGCAATTTTATGTGGTATGCACAGCTTGATGCCAGTGGGATTTTCATGTTTTTATCTATGAATGACTTTTTACCAGGATGTTTATTTGCTTTTGTTGTAATTTAATGTTTTATGATTGGAGTGAATGTGTAATGAGTGTACTTGGCACCACAAAACATTCCTCGTGCAATCAGTGTTGGCAATAAAGTTATGTACGTATCGTTGTCTTTTGTACGATGCATCATTATTGCCAATAAAAACTTTAGTGGAAAAGACCTCGCCGTATTCATACACACACACACACACACACACACACACACACACACACACACACACACACACACACACACACACACACACACACATATATATATATATATTTGAGACTAATGGGCACAACAAGCAATGCCTGGATGCTTTTCTTCGTCCGCCGGTCATGTGCTTTCCTTTCCTTTGTAGTGTATGTGAAAATGAGCGCTCAGTGTGTAAACTGGTTGGGGTGCTCAAGAAGCATGCATTGCATCTTTATTTTGAACTCAAATAAATTCTTCTGTAAACCAATTCTCTTCTTCTTCTACTTCTTACCTCACCCCGCCCCCGCCTGCATCTCTCTCTCTCTCTCTCTCTCTCTCTCTCTCTCTCTCTCTCTCTCTCTCTCTCTCTCTCTCTCTCTCTCATTTGTTGTGAGGTTGTTGTTGATTTCACCCTGATTTAACCGTCATGGTTGGGTGACTGGGCGTTTAAAAAAAGAAGAAGTGCTAATTAATAGTGTTTATGTGGGAATTCATTGTTTGTTTGATCGATCAATATTCACTTTCGTTGTGTTACAGTCTGTTTTTTTATGGCGTCCTCTTATTCTCCCGGACACTCTGTACAGGGTGTTCCACAAGAACACAAAGAAACGCGAGTCTTATAATAGTGTCCCCAGGATCAATCAGAGAACACACGTTGGCGCCGTACAGTAATTGTCCAGTGATCAATCGGAGAGCAAACACTGGCACAATACAAAGAGTGGGTAGGGGGCTTTGAGGAATTGGGTGAGCTGTGTGGTCACTGACACCACGGTCAAGGCTCGCTGCTTTTTGGCCAGTTTCCTTTGTGATTAGGACCGTTAGCAACCCCCCACCCCCACCCCCCACCCCCACCCCCCACCCCTGCTGCGGGACACAACGTCAGCTTGCCCGCCGTGAACAGTGTCGGTACTATAGTCACCTGGCCTTCCCGGCCAAGGTTGGCCGATGTAAACTATCATTGGCAGGCGCTGCCACAAGTATCATTTTTGTCGCGACAAACACGTGTCGCGACAAAACACGTCTTTTGTCGCGACAAAAGTATGCTTGCGAAACTTTTGTCGCGACAAAAATGATACTTGTGGCAACTCCCGCCAGTGATAGTAAACAGTGTCGGTAGTCACGTGTCCTTGCCGGCCTCGGTTGGCCGATGTAAACAGTGTCGGTAGTCACGTGTCCTTGCCGGCCTCGGTTGGCCGATGTAGACAGTGTCGGTAGTCACGTGTCCTTGCCGGCCTCGGTTGGCCGATGTAGACAGTGTCGGTAGTCACGTGTCCTTGCCGGCCTCGGTTGGCCGATGTAGACAGTGTCGGTAGTCACGTGTCCTTGCCGGCCTCGGTTGGCCGATGTAGACAGTGTCGGTAGTCACGTGTCCTTGCCGGCCTCGGTTGGCCGATGTAGACAGTGTCGGTAGTCACGTGTCCTTGCCGGCCTCGGTTGGCCGATGTAGACAGTGTCGGTAGTCACGTGTCCTTGCCGGCCTCGGTTGGCCGATGTAGACAGTGTCGGTAGTCACGTGTCCTTGTCGGCCTCGGTTGGCCGATGTAGACAGTGTCGGTAGTCACGTGTCCTTGCCGGCCTGGGTTGGCCGATGTAAACAGTGTCGGTAGTCACGTGGCCTTGCCGGCCTGGGTTGGCCGATGTAAACTGTCGGTAGTGTCTAAGATGATGAGGTAAGCTATGTATATAGTCCACACTAAAGGGCCAGGAAAGGAGAAACTGTTTTAAAAATATAAATACTTGTTCTGCAGTCAAATTGTGCGCGCGGCCACACATACATTCATGCACACCCGCACACGCACGCACACACACACGCACGCGCACGCACGCTCGGTCGCACGCACAGAAAACAGCAACCAAGACTTGATGCTAAACACAGAATACCCGTAGACACTGTAAGCTTCCGCTACACGAGTGTGTCTGGCGTGGTGGGGATGGAGAACGATGCTGGATTGCTTGCTTGGTGTTGAAGGCTGGAGTGGATGGGCTTTGGGCCCCAATGTACACTGACTGGATGTGGTGGGGGAGCTTCACGACTAAACAGTGGCCACGACTAAACAGTTACACGACTAAACAGTGGCCTCTGAAAAGCTGCTTCAGTGAACATTTGAATAGCCGCCGAGATTGAGCAGGTACGACCCCTCTCCCTGCGTGTCCAGCGGTTCGACCCCTCTCCCTGCGTGTCCAGCGGTACGACCCCTCTCCTTGCGTGTCCAGCGGTACGACCCCACTCCTTGCGTGTCCAGCGGTACGACCCCTCTCCCTGGGTGTCCAGCAGTACGACCCCTCTCCCTGCGTGTCCAGCGGTACAACCCCTCTCCCTGCGTGTCCAGCGGTACGACCCCTCTCACTGCGTGCCCAGCGGTACGACCCCTCTCCCTGCGTGTCCAGCGGTACGACCCCTCTCCTTGGGTGCCCAGCGGTACGACCCCTCTCCCTGCGTGTCCAGCGGTACGACCCCTCTCCCTGCGTGTCCAGCGGTACGACCCCTCTCCCTGCGTGTCCAGCGGTACGACCCCTCTCCCTGCGTGTCCAGCGGTACGACCCCTCTCCCTGCGTGTCCAGCGGTACGACCCCTCTCCCTGCGTGTCCAGCGGTACGACCCCTCTCACTGCGTGCCCAGCGGTACGACCCCTCTCCCTGCGTGTCCAGCGGTACGACCCCTCTCCTTGGGTGCCCAGCGGTACGACCCCTCTCCCTGCGTGTCCAGCGGTACGACCCCTCTCCCTGCGTGTCCAGCGGTACGACCCCTCTCCCTGCGTGTCCAGCGGTACGACCCCTCTCCCTGCGTGTCCAGCGGTACGACCCCTCTCCCTGCGTGTCCAGCGGTACGACCCCTCTCCCTGCGTGTCCAGCGGTACGACCCCTCTCCCTGCGTGTCCAGCGGTACGACCCCTCTCCCTGCGTGTCCAGCGGTACGACCCCTCTCCTTGGGTGCCCAGCGGTACGACCCCTCTCCCTGCGTGTCCAGCGGTACGACCCCTCTCCCTGCGTGCCCAGCGGTACGACCCCTCTCCCTGCGTGTCCAGCGGAACCCAAAGAGGGCCACAAGCCCGCGCCGACACCACATACGTGTCAGAACTACGCCGATTTATTGAATACCGCACGCGGGGACACGGCCTCAGTCGTCTGCCCTCTCCGACGATGGAAACTACGTTTTTGTGGTCCCTGACTGGACCCTTTGGGCCTGGTTTCCTTGGTCCGTGACTGGAACCATTCGGTCTGTTTTCCTTGGTCCGTGACTGGAACCATTCGGTCTGTTTTCCTTGGTCCGTGACTGGAACCATTCGGTCTGTTTCCCTTGGTCCCAGACTGCGCCTTGGTCCTGGCTGACTGCAATGTCCACCACAGGTTCCCGCGGCACTGGCTTTGTTCTTATCTGCTTGGTTTTATGTGGACGAGGCCATTTGGCGGGTTAATGTGTTTTGCCGTGGCTGTAAATTGTGTGCCCCCCGCGCTCCCGGCCCACTTTCTGTCGTGGGGCGCGTCATGAGAGGGTGGCTTATGTTGGGATTGTTGTTGTTTTCACACACTTAGTAGTGATTTACCACATACAGGGAAGGTCAAGTCGTCAAATGGTTTATTTCAGAAACCCCAGTGGGGGTACATGAAAGAACATCAATGAAAGAACATCTCGTAAGACACGGCAGTAAACATAAAATACAAGTGCCATACAACAAAAAGCAACAAACGGCAACAAAAACAAAATCGTACGCATTTCCAAAACAAAAAACAACGAGAAACCAGAGAAAGATTACTAACCAAAACAAAAGCTAGAGGAAAAATAAAAACAGGAGGGTACAGCAAACACACACACTCACTCACTCACATACACTGACACGCGCTTGCACATCCACACAAACACACACACACACACACACACACACACACACACACACACACACACACACACACACACACACACACACACACACACACAGATTTGGGGAAAAGGAGGGGGATTCGACAGGCATACATTCTTTAAAACTAGAGATTACAACATTAATAGAAAATAAAAAGATGGAGACCCCCACCCAAAAAAAAGATGTTACCGCTCTACGTACACTTGGCATCAGAATTCACTCGTAATAAATTTCAAAAAGTGTGCTAAATTTACCAATAATCGTTTCTTTTTACTGCAAAAAAGACTGTGAAATCTATTAACATTTGCATCTTTACAATTACAATAAAATGGTTTAAAAAAAAAAAAAAAAAAAAAAAAAAAACTTCTTCTGGATTCAGCAAAAAAAAGGACAACTAAAAACATAATGGAATTTGTCACCAATGTCAGCAGATGAACACTTAGTACATAACCTGTCGTCGTAAGGCAAGTTCATTACTCGTCCCTTTTGAATTGGGAGTCTATGGTTTAGTGTTCTAAAATGTACAAATGTGTATGCTAAGTTAAGCGGTAGAATTTGCAGATAATCTTCAGGTGCAAACACGTTTTTAAACATTCGATAATTGTAATATATTTCTTTTGATTCAATTTCAGAGGACCACTGTTGGATATACTGATCTCGTAAAACTAGTGTAACTTTAGACTTAAACCACTGATTAGAGTAATTCAAGTCGAACTCATGTGTCCACATACCACTTAGGCCAGTCCCGTTAAGGACCGTCTCAACAGTGGACAAAAATGGCGATTTATATTTTCCCTCCCTGTACATTTCATAAAGGAATTGTACATAATATTTGAAAACTTAAACTTGTAATTTATATTTACCAATTTAAACCAACAATTTAGCAACCTGCAATTTGCCTGGACCTCAAGCGGAAACTGTCCAAGTTCACCATAAACCATACAACTTGGGGTAGATTTGCTCAATTTCAAGATTATCTTATAAAAGCGTAGCTGTAGTAAGGGAGAGACTGAACGGGGCTGGGGGGTGGGGTACTAGTGGTGTGTGTGTATGTGTGTTTTGTTTCGTTGGTTTGGTGTGTGTGTGTGTGTGTGTGTGTGTGTGTGTGTGTGTGTGTGTGTGTGTGTGTGTGTGTGTGTGTGTTGGGGTGGGGGATTGCTTGTTTGTTGTTTTGCTGTTGTTTTTGTTGTTGTTGTTGGGTATGGCAAATTTCCACTACATTTTCTAACTGGATGAAATGTAAAATCAACACCCAAGGGAGTTTATTAGCGCTCGAAATAGGTAACACAAGTACAACAACAAAGACCTGAGTCGCCTACGGTAACTCTCACCTGGCTTGCGTGTAAATACAAGGTACAAAAATTCCACCAGAGGTACATCCTCGATGTACAGAGGAGGACGGAGGATGTACTTGTGGTGGAATTTATGTACCTTGTATTTACACGCATGCCAGGTGAGAGTTACCGTAGGCGACTCAGGTCTTTGTTGTTGTGTTACGTATTTCGAGCGCTAATTAACTTGTGTGTTGTTTCTGCACGAGCGCTGGGCCTCGTTCTGTTTCAGATTTTTGGATGAAATGTAAACTTTGCAGGATTGATTCTTACAGTGCTTTTGGTACCCGGTCATTACGCACATCCACAACACTCAACGGCTTCTGATTATCTTGGGACCCAGTCTCATAAATCATAAAGTAAATAGCTCTGTTTCTGAAGAGATAACAATTTTATGCTGAAATTAGATACGCTTCCAGTTCTGTCGACTGCTGTGCTGGTTCCCGAAACCCATGAACCGTTGTTTACAATGTCAGTACGTTGTCTGTTCCTTGCCTGAAATGTGCGGCCCTAGCTTAACGACAGGTATACTTTAACTGTAGATGTGTATCTCTGGAACCCTGCTAATCGCCTGTCGGAGCCTTTGCTTGAATTGAAGCCGAATACGGACTAGTTCCGCCCGCAGTAATGAGTGACGGAGGACTTGAGATTGTGTGTGATGTTGTCCTTCGGAAACCAACCGTGTCCACCCTGGTTCATGCCCCGTGTGTCGGGTCAGGCCCCGCGTATTATTCCCCTGTAATGAGTTTCTTGCGTTAAAACGCGTTGTGCGGATTTAGCGGAGATCAGAGAAAGATATTTCAGACGTGTGCTCTGAAAACGGTCTTCAGCAATACCAGTGTGGAAGAGATCTTTGCTAAAGGATGTCTTTCACCCGTTTAAAAAAAAAAAAAAAAAAAAAATCAGTAGCCTTAGACTATGTGGCGCCCGAAACTTTGCTTTTAATTTAAAAACCTTTGTTCACCCCGATGTCATTGTAAAGTGTACGACATAAAAGTCACCCTGTGCGGTTAACAGGACGTTAGAATCCAAGAACCAAATAACGGTCTGGTGGTGGAACCGAAGTAGATTAATAACTGCGTCCTGAAACCTGCTATACACGAGGCGAATTGATCTGCTGCGCACGGCTGCGCTGACCGCATTTTCATACAAAACATCCGCGCGCAGATGTTTCATATAAGAACACAGCAAATATATAGTTTGTTTTTGCTATGTTCTTAAGTATTGTCAACATGATTAAATAAAATTACGTTTCCTAGTTTAGTCTCTCACCACGAGTTAAGAGCAAAGCTGTTATGAAAGCCCAGCTCCAACTCACTATAAAAACGGGGGGGCGGGGATAGCTCAGTGGTTAGAGCACCGGACTCGTGATTGAAAGGTCGCGGGTTCGAATCCCTGCTGGAACGGCGGGAGAATTTTCTTCTCCAGGGTCGACTTTCTGTGCTGACTCTTATTTCGGTATCCGTTCCACCCCCGTGTTACCGCAGTAGCACGTAAAAAATCCCGGTCATTCTGCCAAAAAGTGCAGGTGGCAGGTTACAGCTAAACACGCATACACCTTACGTATGTGGCTTTTATTGAACCGTGCTTCGGCATTGGTCACAACTTGTCCCTAATATGTCAAATGACATCTGAGGACATTAAGCATCAACTCATCATCATCATCACTATAAAAGCCCAGCTCCAACTCACTGTAAAAGCCCAGCTCCAACTCACTGTGAAAGCCCAGCTCCAACTCAGTATGAAAGCCCAGCTCTACCTCACTGTAAAGGCCCACCTCCAACTCACTGTAAAAGTCCACCTCCAACTCGCTGTAAAAGCCCAGCTCCACCTCCCTGTTCAGTGTCCCTAATATGCTTTTAGCATCTGAGGACATTAAGCAAAAACAGAACGAACAAACCCTGTTCAGGTCGCTTCTGGGCTCCGAGGGCACCCAAGTAAACACTGAAACATGACGTACACTGAAAGGACCGGGTAGCGATGCTGCTGCTGCTGCTCCGTCTTACAGAGGGCGACAGGTGTTCTTCGTGATGCGGTTTCATTAAGTGCAAGCAAACCAAAATGTGTAGCGCTTGGTGGAAACAAAAGCCGACATTACTTACAGCGAAAGAAGTACTTGTTCACAGTCAACAACAACAAAACAAAATTGAACTGTTCTTGACTTGGTTGCGTTTGCTGTTGGTAGTGTGTTCAGGACTGCGATTCATCTTTTCACTGGTGCTTTAGGGACTTGTCGTTGTCTATTGAAATGGTATGAAATAATTTTGAACGTCTGATTCGTCCTGCGGTGACCCTGTGCGGTTGACGGGGCTTTAAACTCCAAGAACGTACTGGATTGGGTTAGACAAGTTGGCTGTAGGCACAGACTGTTGTGGTGTTACGACAGGGTTAGACAAGCTGGCTGTAGGCACGGACTGTTGTGGTGTTACGACAGGGTTAGACAAGCTGGTTGTAGGCACGGACTGTTGTGGTGTTACGGCAGGGTTAGACAAGTTGGCTGTAGGCACAGACTGTTGTGGTGTTGTGGTGTTACGGCAGGGTTAGACAAGTTGGCTGTAGGCACAGACTGTTGTGGTGTTACGGCAGGGTTAGACAAGTTGGCTGTAGGCACAGACTGTTGTGTTGTTGTGGTGTTACGGCAGGGTTAGACAAGCCTGTTGTGATGTTAGGGCAGGGTTAGACAAGTTGGCTGTAGGCACGGACTGTTGTGGTGTTAGGGCAGGGTTAGACAAGCCTGTTGTGATGTTAGGGCAGGGTTAGACAAGTTGGCTGTAGGCACAGACTGTTGTGATGTTAGGGCAGGGTTAGACAAGCCTGTTGTGATGTTAGGGCAGGGTTAGACAAGCCTGTTGTGATGTTAGGGCAGGGTTAGACAAGTTGGCTGTAGGCACAGACTGTTGTGATGTTAGGGCAGGGTTAGACAAGCCTGTTGTGGTGTTAGGGCAGGGTTAGACAAGCCTGTTGTGATGTTAGGGCAGGGTTAGACAAACTGGCTGTGCGCACAGACTGTCGTGTTGTGATGCTGTCGCAGGGTTAGACAAACTGGCTGTACGCACAGACTGTCGTGTTGTGATGTTGTCGCAGGGCCTGTCCAGCCCGGCTTGCGTGTGTAGAGCCAGTCGGGGGCTGTCCCGGACTAATGGTGGCTACGGGATGACGTCAAGCGAGGCAAGACCGCTGCGAGGACTGATTAGACGGCACGTGCAGCTGTGTACCTGTGCCCTGCAGTTGTACCGTTAGACACGGCGCTCGTGCTGGTGCATAGGACGCGTTAATGTGTATGTACACTCCTGGCGTCTCGTGGGATAACGCCCCCCAAGCCCCCTCCTTCTCCCGAGCTTCGGGAAAGAAAGAACACAATGAAATAAAAGGAGCAGTGATTCAATTGAGACTTGGTTTAGTGTGATCTTGGATCATGCAGTGACTTTTACTCGGTCCTGTTTCTCACAGACTTTCCATGCAAGTCGCCAGGATGGATGGGTTTTGCGTTTTATGGTGTGTTTTTTACTTGTCTCTTTTTGCCTTTATTTTGGATAAGTTATTTGACTCTTCCTTTTTTTCTTTTCTTTTTTAATTTTTTAATCTGACCTACGAGCTTGATTGGACATTGGAAACCAGTATCTCTTCTTCTCCTTAGCACTACAGCAGCAGCAGCAGCATAATCGTAATAATAACATATAATTATTATTATTAGGTTAAAACATCTTTTGTATTATATATTGCTGCAGCGAAATGTGTGTGTGTGTGTGTGTGTGTGTGTGTGTGTGTGTGTGTGTGTGTGTGTGTGTGTGTGTGTGTGTGTGTGTGTTCTGTCTTTTTTTTACCCCCGTCATTTTCTGATAGTGCTAGATATTGCTAGTTTCATATATATATTTATATATGATGGTGACCATGTGTCCACTATCTCTTGACCTGTCCTCGACCCCAACAGGCGAGATCCCGGAATGTACTATCGATCTGAGAGCGGAGGACTAGCAGTGCTGCATTATTGCTCCCTCGGGATAAACAAGTGTGGCGCTCGCTACGTAAAAAAAAAAGAAAAAAAGAATTAAAAAAACAAAACAAAACCAGTACCGGTAGCTGCCACAGAAACTGTCTCCGGTCTGCCACGATTGTATTGGTTACTTGTCCAGACCCTATGGCTTCTTTCAAATCCTACGACGCGTGCGACGAACACTGTCGGCTCCTGAGAAAGGTCGGTTTAGAATATATATGTTATTCTCTTGTTATGGAAATTGTGGGGAAGGGGTGACATATTTTTGGAAAGTCCTAGAGGAAAGAGGTGACATATGAAATGTACGCGCCTAGAGCTCATTTGAGAAAGGGTGCTCTAAGACCCCATTATGGTGATGATGATTACATAGGGAAAAAAAGTACTAGACGAAGGAGCTGACAGGGGGAAAAGTACTAGAGGAAAGAGGTGGCATTGTCAGTCGCACAGACTCACCTTGTGACGATATTGGAAAATAAGTACTGAATGAAAGTGGTGACATGTCAGTCGCACAAGGACACCTCATGACGACATAGGGAAAGGAGTACTAGAGGAAAGTGGTGACGTCAATCGCGCATGTTCCTCATGATGACATAAGGAAAGAAGTTCTAAGGGAAAGTGGTGACGTCAATTGCACACTCTCCTCATGATGACATAAGGAAAGAAGTACTAAGGGAAAGTGGTGACGTCAATTGCACACTCTCCTCATGATGACATAAGGAGAGAAGTACTAAGGGAAAGTGGTGACGTCAATTGCACACTCTCCTCATGATGACATAAGGACAGAAGTACTAAGGGAAAGTGGTGACGTCAATTGCACACTCTCCTCATGACGTCACAGGGAAATAAGTACAAGAGAAAAGAGGTGACGTGTCAGTTGCATAGGGTGACCTCTTGACGGCAGTGGAAAAGAAGTACTAGTAACTAGAGAAACGAGATAACATGGCGAGTAAGTAGCGGAGGAAGGAGGCAACATAAGGGAAGAAATACTAGATGAAGGAAATGATAGGGGAAGATGTATTAGAGGAAGGAGGTGACCTGGGAAGACGTATTAGAGGACGGAGATGACAGAGGAAGAAGTCATAGAGGATGCAGATGGCCTAGGCGAAATGTGCTAGAGGAAGGAGGCGATAGGGGAAGACGTACTAGAGCAAAAGTAGGACATAGGGGAAGAAGTATTAGAAGACTGAGATGACAGGGGTAGAAGTCCTAGAGGAAGGGGGTAGCACAGGGGCAGATGTACAAGAGGAAGGAGGCGATAGGGCAAGACGTATTAGAGGAAGGACATGACATAAGGAAAGAAGTAGTCTTTGTAATCGTTCCTGCTGGATAGAGTGACATTAAATCTTCCCATGTTACGTGTGTCTGATGTATGGAATGATCGAACTTTTTATCCGTTTGTGTTGTGTTATAAGTAGTATCATCTTGTGTTCAATTGCGCCATCCGACCCCAGCCACCGGACCAGGCTGTGGCTGTGCTTTGTGCCGACTATTTCGGGAGGCTGGGATTGGCAGTTTAATAAAAGCCGTCTTATTTAGGGAACGGCTGCCCGCTGACGAGCGGTGGCATCAAGGCGGATCTGGCTTTGTCGCTCGGGCACATTTGGACCGGTGATTGAATGTGAAGGAACGGGTATTTCGGGAAACCCGCCTCTGTGTGTGCGGCATCGGAGCGGGTGCAGACGGACTCCAGCGCGGTCAGGGATTTGCCGCATCGAGAGAGGCCGAACGGTCTTTGGCCCGTGTCCGTCTCTGACGGTGATCAAGAGCGTTAGCACGCGCACGAGCCCGCGTTTAGGTGCGCATGCGCAGAGAGCAGCACGTCGGCAGTTCCGTTGACATGGCTGGCTGGTGACCATCCGCTCGCCCGCGCTTTTCACCCTCCGCTCTCCACCCCCCACCCCTCCACCCCGCCCGCTCCGCCGCCCCTGTCGCGCGCGCGTCCCCCCCCCCCCCCCTTCCTCCCCAGTCTGTATCTCCAGTCAGTGCATACACATTCATATGCATGCGCGCGCACGCACGCACGCGCGCACACACGGTGAAGTTTCAGTAGGGCACCATGTAACGAGGTTTGTTGTGGTGAGCCACGACAGAGCCGGAAATGCCAAATGTCAGTGCGCCTGTGTGTGTGTGTGTGTGTGTGTGTGTGTGTGTGTGTGTGTGTGTGTGTGTGTGTGTGTGTGTGCGTGAGTGTGTGTGTCTGTGTGTGTGCGTGCCTGCGTGCCTGCGTGTGTGTGTGTGTGTGTGTGTGTGTGTGTGTGTGTGTGTGTGTGTGTGTGTGTGTCTCCAGTGTCGCCTTTGTCAGTAGCACCTGTCTCTCCAGTCTGGCCTTCCTCCTAATGACACGTCTCTCGTTGTCTCCCCCCACCCAAGCGTAATTCTACCCCCAACCCCCTCCCCTTTTCCCCATTTAGCGTCGATGTTGCCGATTGCAACGTGCACTTTACCGGGTACCAGGACTGCCCGTCTCTGTCTCCTTGCCCCGTCTCTGTCTCCCTGCCCCTACTCAGTCTCCCGGCCTCCTCTCAGTCTCCCGGCCCCGTCTCAGTTTCCCGGCCCCGTTTGCTGATGATGCATGGGAAGGAAGCTGTGTCTGGTACCAGTGCACACACACACACACACACACACACACACACACACACACACACACACACACACACACACACACACACACACACACACACACACTCACTCACTCACACACGCCCCGCCACCACGTACATGCGGTCGCACGTGCGCGCGCGCATACTCTCTCTCTCTCTCTCTCTCTCTCTCTCTCTCTCTCTCTCTCTCTCTCTCTCTCTCTGAACACGCTATGTTTGTGCGGAAATTCTCATGTATAACGTTTCACTCACTCATTCATGCCTATATGTATATAAATAATGCGTGTAATTTGGTATCTATATACTCATTAGTAGCTGTGCAAGGACTAGGTTTTTGACTGAACCTAAAGTACAATCCTTGTAAAATAAAGTTTTCGAGCTCTCTCTCTCTCTCTCTCTCTCTCTCTCTCTCTCTCTCTCTCTCTCTCTCTCTCTCTCTCTCTCTCTCTCTCTCTCTCTCTCTCTGTTCCGGAAGGGGGGTGGGGAAGGTAGAAACTATATCTGTGGATTGTTACGCAGGACTTTGGTGTCTGGTTGCATAGTGTGCTGTGTTATTAAGGATAATCTATATCATCGACTTGGATAATCTGTGATCTTAAAGGTCACGGGGTTTTGTTTGCGTCGTGGTGGCGGACGGGTGCTGTCACTGGAATCAGTGATGGAGCGTTTCCGGCAAGATTCTGCCTGATCCATTTTCCTTCGCTTAGCGTCGCTCGCTTCAGCCTCACAGAGAGGGCGTGGGAAGAGTACGTGTGCGCGCGCGAGTGTTGTGTGTGTGTGTGTGTGTGTGTGTGTGTGTGTGTGTGTGTGTGTGTGTGTGTGTGTTAGACGTTATGTTTGTTCTGGCGTGTGTGTGTGTATGTGTGTGTGTTAAATGTCATGTTTGTTCTGGCGTGTGTGTTAGACGTCATGTTTGTTCTGGCGTGTGTGTGTGGGTGTGTGTGGGTGTGCCTGTATGCGTGTCCGTGCGAAAACATGCGTCTGATGAAGTCTCGTGATCCGATGAGAACTGCCGGAAATCATTTGGAGCCGATCGATTGGCGCAAGTAAGCCGTTGGATGCAGCACGAAAGGCACATAATTGCATTGCTGCTGACAGTCACTAATTATGTGAACGTAATTGCAATTGTGTGCTTTTGACGCAAGTGTGTGGCTGTGTCCATTCATCTAGCGTTGTTCTAACTAATATAAGGGGTCGGACTGGCCTCGTTCTGAGGGGTCAGACTGGCCATTCATCCAGCATCGTCTTCAGGGGTCAGACTGTGACCATGTATCCTGTTTTATCCTCAGGGGTCAGATTGTGGCCATTGGTAGGGTTGTACGTGCTAGTTGTGGCAGCGGACACGTGGGACGAGGACGGAAAAGGTGCAGGTCCGACGGTAAAGAAGCGAGCGCCTTGGGATGAAAGTTCTTGGAGGAGCAGTGGAGTAGAAGGGCTGATGTTGGCTGCCAGCGGGAAGGGCAGACGGGGAGTGCAAAGAGACAAGGCGGTAGGTACCCTGACAGGGACAACAGACAGTCGGGGGTGCAAAGAGACAAGGCGGTAGGTACCCTGACAGGGACAACAGACAGTCGGGAGTGCAAAGAGACAAGGCGGTAGGTACCCTGACAGGGACAACAGACAGTCGGGGGTGCAAAGAGACAAGGCGGTACCCTGACAGGGACAACAGACAGTCGGGAGTGCAAAGAGACAAGGCGGTAGGTACCCTGACAGGGACAACAGACAGTCGGGGGTGCAAAGAGACAAGGCGGTACCCTGATAGGGACAGCAGACAGACGGGAGTGCAAAGAGACAAGGCGGTAGGTACCCTGACAGGGACAACAGACAGTCGGGGGTGCAAAGAGACAAGGCGGTACCCTGATAGGGACAGCAGACAGACGGGAGTGCAAAGAGACAAGGCGGTAGGTACCCTGACAGGGACAACAGACAGTCGGGGGTGCAAAGAGACAAGGCGGTACCCTGATAGGGACAGCAGACAGACGGGAGTGCAAAGAGACAAGGCGGTAGGTACCCTGACAGGGACAACAGACAGTCGGGGGTGCAAAGAGACAAGGCGGTAGGTACCCTGACAGGGACAACAGACAGATGGAGGTGCAAAGAGACAAGGCGGTAGGTACCCTGACAGGGACAACAGGCAGATGGAGGTGCAAAGAGACAAGGCGGTACCCTGATAGGGACAGCAGACAGACGGGAGTGCAAAGAGACAAGGCGGTAGGTACCCTGACAGGGACAACAGACAGTCGGGGGTGCAAAGAGACAAGGCGGTAGGTACCCTGACAGGGACAACAGACAGTCGGTGGTGCAAAGAGACAAGGCGGTACCCTGACAGGGACAGCAGACAGATGGTTGGGGGTGGGGGTGGGGGGGGGTGGGGGGTTGCAAAGAGAGAAGCCGGTACACTGACAGGAAGGAAAGAGAAGGGTCGGACACCGGGCGTCAGTCTAAGTCGCCATCAGAAAACCGGTAATGAGGAGAGAGGGGAACCACGTCGGAAGTGGGTGTCGTGGGAGGGGGAGGGGGTGGAGACACAGAGAGAGACACAGAGAGCGAGAGAGAGTTGTCACCAAGATGAAAAGGCTTCGATATAGTTTTCGTTTAAGCATCAAGATGAGAGTGTAGTACGTGTCGCGCGTAATGAAACCGCTGTGGCCAAGATTAGAACGGCACAGTGCGGTTCGTCCTCAGCTCGGGTTCACAGCGAACCGATGCGCAGAAGGAAGAGCCCAAGCGTGATTACCAGAGATGAAAGACCGACTGGCTTCCTTCACACTTTTTGAGAGGAAAGAGCGCTCGCCAAGATGAAAGGGCTGCCGTGATGGTTCGTCTGGAATTGTGATGTAAATGTATCTATGAGAAACGCCAGAAAGGCGGTGTCGCCACCTTGAAAGCAGTGTAGTATGGCTTGTCCATAAGAACACTGGAAGAGTGTGCAACCTGGAGTACATAGTGGACAGAGAGGTAAAGGACTTGTGGCGGTGACAAGGTGGTGGAGCGTTAGGTATATTTGGTTCACCACTACCCCCAGTGAGGTGCACAGCCTGTAGTGCATAGCGGGCAGAGAGGTAAAGGACTTGTGGCGGTGACAAGGTGGTGGAGCGTTAGGTGTATTTGGTTCACCACTACCCCCAGTGAGGTGCACAGCCTGTAGTGCATAGCGGGCAGAGAGGTAAAGGACTTGTGGCGGTGACAAGGTGGTGGAGCGTTAGGTGTATTTGGTTCACCACTACCCCCAGTGAGGTGCACAGCCTGTAGTGCATAGCGGGCAGAGAGGTAAAGGACTTGTGGCGGTGACAAGGTAGTGGAGCGTTAGGTCTACTTAGTTCACCACTACCCCCAGTGTGGGGATCTCGCTCCTCGCCAAATGAGTACCCTTCCGGAGACAACTCGCCAATTAGAACGTCCAGCGACTTCAGACCTACGGTACTATCACGTAACGACTGCACTGTCAGAAGAGAGTCGTAAGAGACTTGACACAAGGTATTGTGGTGTAAGAACTGCAGTGTGATGCACAGAGGGACGTAAGGGAAGGCATGGTGGACAGAGAGACGTAAAGGAAGCATGGTGGACAGAGAAACGTAAGGGAAGGCATGGTGGACAGAGAGACGTAAAGGAAGGCATGGTGGACAGAAAGACGTAAGGGAAGGCATGGTGGACAGAGAGACGTAATGGAAGGCATGGTGGACAGAGAGACGTAAGGGAAGGCATGGTGTACAGAGAGACGTGAGGGAAGGCATGGTGGACAGAGAAACGTGAGGGAAGGCATGGTGGACAGAGAGACGTAAGGGAAGGCATGGTGGACAGAGAGACATACGGGAAGGCACAAAGTATGGTGGACAGAGAGACGTAATTAAGGGACGTGAGACCGGAAGAGCAAAGGAGACAAGAGAAAGTGTCTGTCGCTGGGTTGCCAAGTCATCGTTGCCTGTGGTTGGCTCTGTCTCCCGTTTCCCGGGTCCTCGGCCCGCGGCACGGCTCCTTTTGATTCCCGGGTTTTGTTTTACCTCAGAGCTGTCGGCTCAAACTTCACTGCGGACCCCCCCTCCCCCCATCCCCGCCCCTTCCGGCCCCCTTCCGTTTAATGTGATGAAGTCGCGTGCTGAGTGGGGAGCAGCTGCAAGACACAGCTACTCCGCTGTGCTGACTGCCTTGCGTCGCGGCTCTTCTGTCGTCTTGCCGTCTGTCTTGACGGAGTTGCGGCTGCTGCTGTGCTGGAGAGAGATGTTCATCGGGAATCTTAAGAGTGGAGTGTGGTTTGTTGACATGGCGGCCTTCGTGCTGCTGTGTTGTTCGTTAGACCCGAGATTTCCTGGACTGGGAGAAGGGGTTATTGGTGTGAATTCACTACGAGATTAGAACAACCAACCAATCAACAACAAGAACAAACCAAAAAAGAATGTCAGCAAAGAGAAACTGGAGAAAGGAATTTCATGGGGAGTCAAGTCTTCCTCGTTTGTCTGGTGTCGCGAGGTTGTTTGTGGAAGTGGCCTTGAAGCCTTGAACGGTGTTGGATAAAGGCAGTAGTTACACGTTTTTTTGTTTGTTTGTTTTTTGTAACTTGCGATGTAAGTATTCAGCGGTCATGGCGTCAGTAAATGCGGTTTTCTATTAACTTTTTTCCCTCTTTCTCATTTCCATTCAGGGCCCAAGTTTTGTGCTCGGTAGTGAACCCGAGTTTGCTGTACTTTGTTCACGGGAAGGGTACAAGACGGTTGAGGAAAGCCGAGTTGGCTGGATCGGATAGAAAACGAAGTGCGGTTCATGCTCTCGCATGATTTAATGTGAATGGCTGAGAACGCACAGTCTGGCCCCCTGATCCAGCTCTGAAAGTCGGTGAGAAGGAGTAGGCTTTTTCCTGCAAGCAGTAATTAAATCATCGGACCGGTGCCCTGGTGGCCATGCTGGTGGACACTTCGCTGCGACTGCCACCCAGTAGCGATGGCGTTGATGTGGTACAAATGAGGGTGCTTTGACGGCGGGTCGGTCATCCGTGGATTTAGAACGTCCCCAAGGAAAACTTTATGTGCAGTTCAGACGCAAATCTGCGCGATATCCCCGGCAGAGCAGCAATACCTTTCCCGGGATAATTCACACTGGCGCAGATGACGCAGGCTTCCAACAGAGAGAGGGCTTATTCAGCTAATTCACGCGTGTTCCATACCTGTTCATTCCGGACGCCGTATTTTTGACACGCTGCTAGTTGTGTTTCTGCTGGATTAGCCCAGCTAGCTTTCCTTCCCTCCCAGGAAAGAAACTGGAATGGAGGTGGGAGAGGGGGGAACACACCGCCGGTGAAAATGGAATGGAGGTGGGAGAGGGGGGAACACACCGCCGGTGAAAATGGAATGATAATAGGAAAGAAATTACCGCAGCGTCAAAGACAAATGGGAAAATGACCGCGGTGAGGTATTATTTTCAACTTAGTGCCCTGCGCGCGCGTACACACACACACACACACACACACACACACACACACACACACACACACACACACACACACACACACACACACACACACACACACACACACACACACACACACACACACACACACACACACACACGCACGCACGCCCCCGCGTACCCATTATGGGGACCATTCGACAAACTCACTTCCTATTTCTTTGCCAGCACGTCTCTGTGGCTAATCCATTTGTCAGCCAATTTGCATAACGCCCGTTCTTGCTGCCAGCCAGACCTGATGACAGACGCAGTCACACCCTCCATAACTTTCTATAGCCCAGGGGACGCCAGATGAAATGGTGCACACGCGGTGATCCAGAAGACAAGGGAGGGGCGTATGCAATGCAGTTGATGAAGTTGATGATGAATAGAATCAAGATTTTACTGAAACTCGAAGTTGATGATGAACAGAATAAAGATTTTACTGAAACTCGAAGTTAATGATGAACACAATCAAGATTTTACTGAAACTCGAAGTTAATGAAAAACAGAATCAAGATTTTACTAAAACTCGAAGTTGATGATGAACAGAATCAAGATTTTACTGAAACTCGAAGTTGATGATGAAGAGATTCAAGATTTTACTGAAACACGAAGTTAATGATAAACAGAATCAAGATTTTACTGAAACTCGAAGTTGATGATGAAGAGAATCAAGATTTTACTGAAACTCGAAGTTGATGAACAGAATCAAGATTTTACTGAAACTCGAAGTTGATGATGAACAGAATCAAGATTTTACCGAACAGAGTTCAGATTTTACTGAAACTCGAAGTTAATGATGTACTGAGTTCAGATTTTATTGAAACTCGAAGTTGACGATTAATAGAATCAAAATTTTACTGAAACGCGAAGTTGACGATGAATAAAGTCCAAATTTTACTGAAACTCGAAGTTGATCGATGATTAAAGTCCAAATATTACTGAAACTCGAAGTTGACGATGAATAGAACAGAAATCGTACCGAACTCGCCGATTGAGGACAGGTGGAAGAGCGGGCAGCTTGGACGATTCAGAGTAGCCTCTTCAGACCAGCTGGACAAGACTGCTTAAGACTGAAACTTCAAGTCGTTAGCGGTACGTATAACAGTTGCTGGAAGAATGTAAGAAATCGATCGCTGCCTCAGAATGCCAGGCCCCTGTGTGTTTTTGGCGAGGAGAATGACTGGGAGCAGACGGTGGTCTCACTCCGCAACTCCGGTTTCAAAAGAAGTGTCGTGCGATGTGGACGACGTGACTCTGAACAGGCAGGTTAATGATGTGCGGTTCAGCTGTCATCCATTCCTGGACTCCTGTCAACGACTTCTTGGGTCTGATTTGGCGACCTGAGAATAAATGCCAGTACGGAAAGGAGGTGTGTATTGGTTTGGGGGGAGGGGATATCACCCGTCATTTTCTGCGTGCGTCGTGTTTGTACCGTTATCGGTCAGAACTGCAGCAATGGGACGAACAAGGAATTGAGAAGAAAACAGTGTTGGTTTACAGCTTCCAGCGAAAGGCATGACCAAGAATAGCGCTTTTGTTAACAGGAAGCTACAGACATGAACGAACCAGAAGCAGAAAAGAAACTGAGCATGATTATCTTCTTCAGAAGGGAACAAAACACGAGATGGAAATGGGTCTTTGGTGTTAACAATGAGCGCATGTCAAGGAGAAGCAAGGGCAGTCTCTCATCCAAGCCGAACTAGGAGCGTTCGCTAGAAGGGAAGCACTACCTGAGCTGGACGGAAAACAAGGACATCGGCCAGAGCTAGAAACGGAGAAGATTTTCGATCGAGATTGGCTTGGCGGCGGAGGAAGGTGGTAGGCAGCAGAAGCTGGTCAGAAACATAGCCAGAGCGGAGGCGAAAGCGGGTGCCAAAGCAGCTTGACAGACAGACGGGAAGATGAAATAGCTTTGTCCTGTCCGCGGCGAGGCCCAGTTGGACTGCAAGTGGCGGTGACATGCTGACGAGCGGAAGTCCGGGCCACCCACTCCGAAGCGGCAGAGAGCGAAAAGGGGAGCAACCTCCCTCGTGACCAGCCAGCAGCTGGCTACCGGCGGAAGTGGTGCTGACCAAGATGGCAGCGGAGGCCATACAAAACGGGCGACGTCTGGCGGCAGGTCTCATGGGAGGCGCTTCCGGTAGGTCCGAGGCCGGCCGGGACGAGGGACATTTGACTGACGCTGACCTCCCGCCGTGTCACCACCACCATCATCACTGCCTCCATCGCCATCAGCGCCAGCCCCACCGGCCGCAGCCTGCGTCCATTAGTGTCCAGTGACCAATCGTAGACCCCAACCTTCCGTCACTTGGACTGGTCCCAATAGTTGTATGGAGAGGGAAAGAAAGGGGTCGTCCTCTTTGTCATGTCTATGAGTGGGAGAAACTGTAGACAAGGGTTTGACCGTATTGCTCTACCCATACTGATGGTGCTCCTGGTTCCAGTGGTGGTGTTGAACGGGTGCCTGAGACAGCCGAGCCATCGCTAGTCCTAGCTTCTGTGATCGCTTCGCTACCCTTTTAGCACTAGTTTCAAATACTTGGATTTTTCTCTGTTTTTCTTTGCTGTTTTTCTTCTTTTTTTCTTTCTTTCTTTCTTTCTTTCTTTCTTTTTTAAATCATTGGGCCTGGAATGCAAATCTGAAATCCTAGTGTGGCATTATTTTCTCTTACTTTTTTCCTTGTGCCTTTTATTAATCAGAAGGTCTGCAGTGCATAATTATATTTATAATCTCTCTCTCGCTCTCTCTCGCTCTCTCTCTCTCTCTCTCTCTCTCTCTCTCTCTCTCGCTCTCTCTCTCTCTCTCTCTCTCTCTCTCTCTCTCTCTCTCTCTCTCTCTCTCTCTCTCTCTCTCTCTCTCTCTCTCTCTCTCTCTCGTATTTTAGTTGGAATTAAAAAGCGTAATCGATTTCGCCTATATGATATTGGTCGCGTGCACGGCTAACGTTTACACGTGAAAGTGAGTCAAGGAAAGCCTTGACATTTTGCGCTGGCGTCACCTCTTTTTGTACCGGCTGTATCGAATATCTAGCGATGAAGTGACTTTTTAGGAGTTGGGGGGGGGGGGGGGGGGGGGGGGGGGGGGGGGGGGGGGGATGATGACAGAGCTGCGCGCAAAATCGATAGAGCTGTATTAAGGGAGCAGTGTTGGAGTTGGATCCGGCCAGATCTGTCGTTCCTCCGCGTACAGTGATACCCCTCCAGTGAAGCAAAGACGCTGGGTCTAACAAGACCTCTAGCTGTATTTGCAGCTTGGACAGCTTTGCTACAGCTTGCCATCGAGCGTGGGGACAGTCTTCTTTCTTTTCTTTTTTCTTTTTTTCTGTGAAAGACCCCTACTAGGCTCCTTGATTTCCGCTGTTCTTTGCTGTCCCGTTGCTGCTTTCGTTCCTCATCCTACCCGTGCCGATCTCCCTGCCTGCTGAGTGTCGTGGTCACCTGGTCATAGTGCCGATCTCCCTGCCTGCTGAGTGTCGTGGTCACCTGGTCATAGTGCCGATCTCCCTGCCTGCTGAGTGTCGTGGTCACCTGGTCATAGTGCCGATCTCCCTGCCTGCTGAGTGTCGTGGTCACCTGGTCATATTGCCGATCTCCCTGCCTGCTGAGTGTCGTGGTCACCTGGTCATAGTCTGATCTCCCTGCCTGCTGAGTGTCGTGGTCACCTGGTCATAGTCTGATCTCCCCGCCTGCTGAGTGTGGTGGTCAACTGGTCACAGTGTGGTCTCCCCGCCTGCTGAGTGTGGTGGTCAACTGGTCACAGTGTGGTCTCCCCGCCTGCTGAGTGTGGTGGTCAACTGGTCACAGTGTGATCTCCCTGCCTGCTGAGTGTGGTGGTCACCTGGTCACAGTGTGATCTCCCCGCCTGCTGCGTGTGGTGGTCACCTGGTCACAGTGTGATCTCCCCGCCTGCTGAGTGTCGTGGTCACTTGGTCACAGTGTGGTCTCCTGCCTGCTGAGTGTCGTGGTCACAGTGTGATCTCCCCGCCTGCTGAGTGTCGTGGTCACAGTGTGATCTCCCCGCCTGCTGAGTGTGGTGGTCACCTGGTCACAGTGTGATCTCCCCGCCTGCTGAGTGTGGTGGTCACCCGGTCACAGTGTGATCTCCCCGCCTGCTGAGTGTGATGGTCACCTGGTCACAGTGTGATCTCCCCGCCTGCAGAGTGTGGTGGTCACCCGGTCACAGTGTGATCTCCCCGCCTGCTGAGTGTGATGGTCACCTGGTCACAGTGTGATCTCCCCGCCTGCTGAGTGTGATGGTCACCTGGTCACAGTGTGATCTCCCTGCCTTTTGAGTGTGGTGGTCACCTGGTCACAGTGTGATCTCCCCGCCTGCTGAGTGTCGTGGTCACAGTGTGATCTCCCCGCCTGCTGAGTGTGGTGGTCACCTGGTCACAGTGTGATCTCCCCCGCCTGCTGAGTGTCGTGGTCACAGTGTGATCTCCCCCGCCTGCTGAGTGTGGTGGTCACCTGGTCACAGTGTGATCTCCCCGCCTGCTGAGTGTCGTGGTCACCTGGTCATAGTCTGATCTCCCTGCCTGCTGAGTGTCGTGGTCACCTGACCACAATGTGACAGCGGCGGCGCGTTGCCCGTGCCTCACGATCAAAGGCCTTGGCAGGTGTCGAAAGCGCCGGACGCATCGTGTCCCACGTTGAAGGCAGGCGGCGACAGCGAGCCGCCCAAACCCGAAAGGGCACGACCGCTTGCATCCGGCCGACGGACGGGTGGGGGGGGGGGGCGACAGCCGGATCAGTCGCCAGCAGCCGGAGCGGATTGATTAGCTTGCACGGCTCTTCGGGAAGGCCTGCTGTGTCCGATTTCAGTGTCGCTCCACACATCGACCACACTGGCCGGTCATTATTGCTGTACGTCCTCTTCCTGGCGGCTCAGCAGCGACGTGGTGGTAGAGCACCAGCCTCTGAAGCCACAAGACAACGTGGTGCCTGGCCTGCTGTCGGCCCGACGTAGGCACCAGTCCAGCTGCTGTTACAGAACCACTGGGACATTGTCCTGGGTGTCTGTTGGTACAGAACCACGGGGAACATTGTCCTGGGTGTCTGTTGGTACAGAACCACGGGAAACCACTGTCCTGGGTGTCTGTTGGTACAGAACCACGGGAAACACTGTCCTGGGTGTCTGTTGGTACAGAACCACGGGAAACACTGTCCTGGGTGTCTGTTGGTACAGAACCACGGGGAACATTGTCCTGGGTGTCTGTTGGTACAGAACAATGGTGACGAGTCCCTTTGATGGCCGTTGTTACAGAACCACGGGATACATTGTCCTGGATGTCGGTTGTTAGAGAACCACGGGGAACACTGTCCTGGATGTCCGTTGTTACAGAACCGCAGGGAACATTGTCCTGGATGCATGTTGTTAGAGAACCACGGGGAACACTGTCCTGGATGTCGTTGTTACAGAACCGCAGGGAACATTGTCCTGGATGCATGTTGTTAGAGAAGCACGGTGAACAGTGCCTTGGAAGGCTGTTGTTACAGAACCCGCAGGGAACATTGTCCTGGATGCATGTTGTTAGAGAAGCACGGTGAACAGTGTCCTGGATGCATGTTGTTAGAGAAGCACGGTGAACAGTGTCCTGGATGCATGTTGGTAGAGAAGCACGGTGAACAGTGTCCTGGATGCATGTTGTTAGAGAAGCACGGTGAACAGTGTCCTGGATGCATGTTGTCACACACAGCACACGTGGTATATTGCTGGGTCCTGATGACGACCCAGCAGCGACGTACAATAGCGGAGGGGACAGTGATGAATTGCTTCATGGTTATTGCTCACGCCCAGCTCTTCCTCACCGTTGACGTTGGCTGGCGAAGGGTGCGATCATCTCTTTGAACACCAGTCACATGCTTCTGTGTTGACTATCTCCGTGTTAGTCCAACGGTGTGGGTGAGACACAGCATGTCCTGTCTGTCGCAGCGTTGAGTGCAAGCTGTATACACACACACACACACACACACACACCGTTCTCTCTTCCACTCCCCCCCCCCCCTCCTCTTACCAGTCGTCATAAATTATCGTATCTTATCGTTGTGTTCCTTTTCATCGGACTCCCCCCTTCCTCCTCCTTCTTACCCCTCCCCCTCCGCACACACATACGCATGCGCACAAGCCATATATACACACATACGCATGCGCACAAGCCATATATCAGTCTCGGGGGCTGGGGCGGGAAAATGCTAAATTAAGGATTAGAACATTTACCACACAAATGTGTACGGAATGGTGGGTGTAGGTGCTGATGAAAAAAAATGGACTGGGATACAAACCCACTACTAGCCCTAAAAAAAATCATTAATGCTACATCACAACTATATCAAAACCTGAAATTCACAGAAACTGTGTTAGAATGGAATCTGAGATATTAGAAAACATCTCAACATTTTTCACTAAATCGTAAGAAATTAAAAAAATATCAATACTATAGATACAGTTCGTCTACCGGAGTGCCCAGGTCACCTTTAGCCCGTGGATTCAGCGGTTGCCCTGTTTTGACCACGTACACGAACGACTGTTCATGAATACTGTATGCAAATGGACGTTCGTGTGTACAGCCTGTCCTTTTCAGTACCCCGGGCGCCTCCCGTGGTCGCCTCCGCAATTGATATTTCATGCAAATGGATGTGTTTGATTATTGTGGCTTCTTCCTTTTGTCAGTATCTCTTGCCAGCGATACAAGCGTGTTTTTAGCACGTACTCCGCATGTTTTCCACTTTCCCCAAATGATTTCATTACACCCACTACGCCATTTTCTCCTGTGGTGTGCAGTCTGTTGGGTTGGCAACAGGTTGGTGAAGGAAATTGAAGAGGCCAGTGTTTTATATATATATATAAATGTGTGTGTGTGTGTGTGTGTGTGTGTGTGTGTGTGTGTGTGATATAGCTTCCCTCGTCTCGCCATCTGTTGACACCCATACCGGCTGTATCGCTGGCGATCAGCCACACAGATACACCTTCTCCCCCCCCCCCCCCCCCCCCCACCTCTTGCCTCTATTTGAGGTGGTTGCGGTTGAAGGGGCGTTAAAATCCAGTGATAACTAACATCCTCTTCCCTCGCCTTTTAGTGGCTTTGCCCTGATATATCCGTCCTGGTTGACTTGGCGTTAAAGCCAATTAACAGTCAATCGAGGCCACTGTGCCGTTTACTAGGCGTTAAAGCCAATTAACAGTCAATCGAGGCCACTGTGCCGTTTACTAGGCGTTAAAGCCAATTAAAAGTCAGTCTTGAGGCCACTGTACGGTTGACTTGGCGTTAAAACCAGTTAACTGTCAGTCTTGAGGCCACTGTGCGGTTGACTTGCGTTAAAACCAGTTAATAGTCAATCTGGAGGCCACTGTGCGGTTGACTTGGCGTTAAAACCAGTTAATAGTCAATCTGGAGGCCACTGTGCGGTTGAGGGAACGTCAGATCTCTTGAAGGGGTTGGTTTGGATAATGAGGATACAGCGTGCATGGTGTGGGTCCCCTGCTAGTCAGTGCTGACGTCTGTGTTCCGCTGGTGCAGCTACAGGAAACGGAAGTGGGTGTACAATTAGTTAGTTTGGCATGTTGAAACTTGTGGATCATTTTGCGAGCAATGTAAAACACCATTCAGTGGTAGACATTCTGAAAGGTGGGGGACATTTCGGGCTGCCCAGACATATTGGTAAAAGCTTTGTCACTGTACCGTGTGTGTGTGTGTGTGTGTGTGTGTGTGTGTGTGTGTGTGTGTGTGTGTGTGTGTTTGTGTGTGTGTGTGTGTACAAGAGAGAGAAAGTTCGGTGTACATATTCTAACAACCTCTGTTGGTTTTTAGACCTGTGCAGTCAGCGTGGAACAGTTGCCATTTACCGCAGTGATTATAAACATCGACCAACAGATCGAAGAATTTTCATTTTGCATATATTTTGTATTGAGATCACTGCTTAGTCATCTTCCTTTCTGGGGGCGTGTGTGGGGAGGACCTGGCTGTAACCCTGTCTGTTAACAACAACAACATAGCAAAGCTGGGTTCACTGGGTACGAATGCTTTATAACGGCTGCCAGCGGCGACTCGGAATGAAGATGTAGAGTAGTCAGCCGTGTGATAACCACTGTCCCCTTAGGCCCGTAGAGTAGTTAGCAGTGTGATAACCACTGGCCCCCAAAGCCCGTAGAGTAGTTAGCAGTGTGATAACCACTGGCCCCCAAAGCCCGTAGAGTAGTTAGCCGTGTGATAACCAGTGTCCCCCAAAGCCCGTAGAGTAGTTAGCAGTGTGATAACCACTGCCCCCAAAGCCCGTAGAGTAGTTAGCCGTGTGATAACCAGTGTCCCCCAAAGCCCGTAGAGTAGTTAGCAGTGTGATAACCACTGGCCCCCAAAGCCCGTAGAGTAGTTAGCCGTGTGATAACCACTGGCCCCCAAAGCCCGTAGAGTAGTTAGCCGTGTGATAACCAGTGTCCCCCAAAGCCCGTAGAGTAGTTAGCCGTGTGATAACCAGTGTCCCCCAAAGCCCGTAGAGTAGTTAGCCGTGTGATAACCACTGGCCCCCCAAAGCCCGTAGAATAGTTAGCAGTGTGATAACCAGTGTCCCCCAAAGCCCGTGGAGTAGTTAGCAGTGTGATAACCAGTGTCCCCCAAAGTCCGTGGAGTAGTTAGCAGTGTGATAACCAGTGTCCCCCAAAGCCCGTGGAGTAGTTAGCAGTGTGATAACCATTGTCCCCCAAAGCCCGTGGAGTAGTTAGCCGTGTGATAACCATTGTCCCCCAAAGCCCGTAGAATAGTTAGCAGTGTGATAACCAGTGTCCCCCAAAGCCCGTGGAGTAGTTAGCAGTGTGATAACCACTGGCCCCCAAAGCCCGTGGAGTAGTTAGAAGTGTGATAACCAGTGTCCCCCAAAGCCCGTGGAGTAGTTAGCAGTGTGATAACCACTGGCCCCAAAGCCCACTGTTGCATTAGGCCACATTTTCGACACCACTGGCTCTCTTGGACTGGCACGGGTCTCTTAAAGGGGACTCGAAGAGAAGACGCAAACACGCCTCAGAACGTAGAAAATTAGCTCTAGTTTTCCGTCAGCATGCGTTGTTCGGGTGTTGTGTCAAAAAGAAGTAACAGTTGCTTCCAGTTGGAGCCCGTCATGGCGCCGCCATGGTGGCTCACACTTTGCCGATATAGAGCAGACAAGGGTTGGCTCGTGACGTATTGAATGCTTATGCCACACATGCCGACCTTCTTGATGATGTCACTGATACTGACTTCTGGACACAACATGGCAGTGCCTATACGGTCGTGTTTTCGTGACTTTCAAATGTCGATTAAAAAATATATATATATTTAACGGACAGGTCAAGAATTAGATTGAAAACCTGCGGTCGGGCTGTTTCATGGACCTAGGTCCATGGGCTGTTTAGTGCGTTCTGACCGGTAGGGCCTGTAATGCCTCTTGGCTTCCTTCCCCTTTAAGCGCTTGCCGGACCACTTTGGACCGCTGCGCTCCTTCTGGGGCCCACAGCCCCAGCAGCAGGAGACGGCGGCGTGGTGCGAGGACTCCGCGGGCGGAAGGACGGGGCTGCCCGAGCG
The DNA here is from genome assembly GCA_963584105.1 of Alviniconcha strummeri. Classification (NCBI taxonomy): domain Eukaryota; kingdom Metazoa; phylum Mollusca; class Gastropoda; family Provannidae; genus Alviniconcha; species Alviniconcha strummeri. Next base: position 2,127,369 of record OY757544.1, read on the forward strand.
TTGTTGATCCAGACGTGGCCCGTGGTTGCCGGCAGATAGCATCAGAGGTCCGGTGCTGCCGGCGGCGCACGGCTCTTTCTTCCCCAACACTGCGATCCTATCGTGGTGGCCGTTAAGCCCTTCCTCCGGCGCTGCCGGGCCTCGCCTCTTGCCCCGTCCTGCTCGGCCTGGCCGACTTGATGCTGGGCTTAATGGACAGCGCTAACTCATCGAGAGCTTTCCAGTCCCAGGTCAGCTGGTCGTATTGGACAGTATTCACTCATCGAGAGCTTTTAGTCCCAGGTCAGCTGGTCTTAATGGACAGTATTCACTCATCGAGAGCTTTTAGTCCCAGGTCAGCTGGTCTTAATGGACAGTATTCACTCATCGAGAGCTTTTAGTGCAAGGTCAGCTGGTCTTAATGGACAGTATTCACTCATCGAGAGCTTTTAGTCCCAGGTCAGCTGGTCTTAATGGACAGTATTCACTCATCGAGAGCTTTTAGTCCCAGGTCAGCTGGTCTTAATGGACAGTGTTAACTGATCGAGAGCTTTCAGTCCCAGGCCAGCTGGTCTTAATGGACAGTGTGAACTCACCGAGAGCTTTTAGTGCAAGGTCAGCTGGTCGTAATTGACAGTGTTA
>OY757544.1:2128189-2188189 GCA_963584105.1 Alviniconcha strummeri
TTCTTTCGGTTGTAGTTGGTTTGGTGTGTGTGCGTGCGTGCGTGTGTGTGTGCGTGCGTGCGTGCGTGCTTGCGTGTGTGTGCGTGTACAGCGTACCCTTCCTCCCCCCCCCCCCACCCCCACCCCCCCTTCCTCCCACACCCCCAGCATAAACGAGAAAGGACTGAAAGTGATATTTTTGGTTCCTTCGGTGTAGTTATTTCAAGTCATCTGCTTCATACCGATAACCATTAACAGCTAGTCCGACATCGACTTGTGGCTGGATGACGGCAGTGGAACGGACGACCAACGCCCGAGTTACGTTCTTTGCTGTTGACTGCGTTAAATCTTAATCACCAGTCGCTTATAATTATGTGACGATTAGATACACCACATAGGGACTGCAAAGCAACATCTCTCTCTCTCTCTCTCTCCTCTCTCTCTCTCTCTCTCTCTCTCTCTCTCTCACTCACACACACACACACACACACACACACACACACACACACACACACGAACGCGCTCGCGCACACACACACACACACACACACACACACACACACACACACACACACACCCCCGCACGGTGTTGTGCTGTCCCAACAAGTAGCCTGCAACTCCCCGACTTTCTTCAGCTTGCCATTGCGTGAATACTCCGCCCTCGTCGGGCCGGCATAGCGGCAGTGGACTTGCGGAGTGTGTGGACGACCCGTGAGGTGAAGCCTGTAAACATCGGCGGTGCCCAGATCAAAGGGATGTCCGTCAGTTATGCAAGTCGTCAGTCCCCCTCTTCACTACACCCTCACTTCTTCAACTGCCGGAGCCATTAATATTTATTTTGTCTGTCTGGCGGCAAATAGTCGACCTCATCGAAATGGTGAGCGAATTTCCATGAAGCGAATGTGCGTCAGCGAGCCTGGCCGCTTTGATGGTGATCGCCGGGTGCCGACACTCGGTCTGGAGATTCCGGGGGCTGGGTTTCGCTTGGTCGCGTCTTCTTGAAGGCCCGTAACTGTTGGTTGCATCAGGCACAGTTGATGTTTATGCAGGTGTTTTATCGTCCAATGACAGGCGGATGCTCCTGCGCAGTTAATATTCACGGTAGGCTGCAAACCTGTGCGCGCTTACACACACACACACACACGCACGCACGCACGCACGCACGCACGCACGCGCGCGCATGAGGGCAGGCACGCTCACGCACGCACGCGCGCGCGCACACACACACACACACACACACACACACACACACACACACACACACACACACACACTAACTACACGCACGCACGCACGCACACACACCGTACTCTCTCTCTCTCTCTCTCTCTCTCTCTCTCTCTCTCTCTCTCTCTCTCTCTCTCTCTCTCTCTCTCTCTCTCTCTCTCTCTCTCTCTCTCTTGCACTGGGTTACTGGGTTGAACTAGCTGATCCGCAGGTGCTGGCACGCCATCAGTTAGGTTGTCAGTGTGTCAGCAACAGGCAGCAGTCAGACCAAGTCAGCTGGGGAACCTCCATTGCTTTGCTGTGCTTCCTTTGTTTTGGGGGGTGGGGGGGGGGGTGGCGGGGGGGTGCTGCTGTTTGCTGATCCTTCCCTGCAGAAGAATGAGATGTACTACGTGTACAGTGGCTTCGGCATCAGTGTACAAAGTGAGTGATGGAGGCTTCAAAGGAATTGTACACAGTTCTCAAAACAGCCTTTGTGCAACTGGTACAAGGAACAAAGTGAAAATTTAAAATCGGGGATTTTGTTTTAAAATGCTCCCTAGATTTACATTCGGTTTCTGATTTGAATTTTGCAGTTAGTGACTAGTGTGTCCCAACTCGCCTGTGTTGCATGCACTGCCTCGTTGGTATCATTATCAACACAAAGGTTGTCTGCTCATGTCGCCCAGCAACAAGAGTGAATGAATGAAGAGTGACAGCACCAAGAGTGAATGAATGAAGAGTGACAGAAACCAGAGTGAATGAAGGAAGTGTTGGACGTGAGGTCCACAGAGTCCACATAGGGTCAGTTAGGGCGGGTAGGAGCAAGAGTGAATGAATGAAGTGTTGCAGACACTGCCTCGTTGGTGTCATTATCAACACAAAGGTTGTCTACACATGTCACCCAGCAGCAAGAGTGAATGAATGAAGAGTGACAGCAACAACAATGAATGACTGAAGCGTTGGAGTTACGATGCACAGAGACCACATGTATACGGTCAGTTAGGGACAGTAGGAACAAGGTGAAGTGTTGCTTAATGTCCTCAGATGTCAGTTGACATATTAGGGACAAGTTGTGACCAATGCTGAAGCACGGTTCAATAAATCTTTACATCCACGGAAACCAGAAGGCTCGTTAGGACGGACAGCCCAGGACGGCCACCTCGACTCTCACACAGCTCCTGAACTATGACAGTAGGAACAAGATAAAGAGGACACAGGTAGCTGTTGGCATGCTGTGAAACTGGAAGGTGTTTTGTACATCCACTTGGGCTAAACATTATGATGCAAGTAGGATTCTAACAGTCTAAATATATAATAAAGTCAATGGAGCATTAAAACAGAATCTTTATGAGTTTTTCTGATGTTCTTTTTTGCCAGCAGGCAATGGGCCAGCCTTCTTGGTACATTTTCACCAGGGCAGCATTAAAATAACCCTATAAATATCTGCCGTGAGGTTGATACAGCCATAGGGCTATGCTACATGGAAGGTGTGGCTTTTACTTGGTTTTTGTTGTTGTTTTGAGTGGTTTTTATATACTTTGTTTATAAATACTGTACACCCCTTTTCAGTATATTATTATAGTTCCACATGTAGGTTTAATTCGCTCCGATATAACCATAATGGTTGACTTACTTACAGGTGTAATTAATTCTGAATCTTTTTCACTCTCTTTTCTTCTTTTTTTCTTCTCTTTAAGATGTGCTTTTATCATTGGACTGTAGAGTGATCAATGTATTTGTTTGTGTTACAGGTAGCATATAAATTATTCACAGAAGTGGGTTTGATGGAAACATTCCGGATACCAGTGGTAGAATTTATCAACTACTTCCACGCGCTGGAGCTAGGATACAGAGATAAACCTTGTAAGTCACTGGCCACCACATGTGTATGTGTGTCTTTATTCCTGTCTTTTTGCTGACATGTTCTTTTATATTGACCATTGATGCAAATATTTTTACTTTTCATGCATAAAACTGAAGTTTTTACTCTCTCTCTCCCCCCATCTCCCATCTCCCATCTCTCTCTCTCTCTCTCTCTCTCTCTCTCTCTCTCTCTCTCTCTCTCTCTCTCTCTCTCTCTCTCTCTCTCTCTCTCTCAGAGATCTCAGTGACTGGAAGAATGATTCATCTGTAAACTTTAATTGATTTGCTACCAAGAAAGGACATGATGCTACACCTTCAACCTTTTTCCAGAAACTGTAATCAGCTACACAGAATAGATGTGTTGTATACATGTATACAATAAGCACCACTTGTTGTATACATGTGTACAATAAGCACCACTTGCTGTATACATGGGTACAGTGAGCACTACTTGTATACATGTGTAGAGTGCATGAGCACCATTTGTTGTATACATGTGTAGAGTGAGCACCACTTGTTGTATACATGTGTACAGTGAGCACCACTTGTATACATGTGTACAGTGAGCACCCCTTGTGTATATGTGTACAGTGAGAACCATTTGTTGTATACGGTGAGCACCACTTGTGTGTGTGTATATATATGTGTGTGTGTGTAGAGTGAGCACCACTTGTTGTATACATGTGTACAATGAGCACCACTTGTATACATGTGTATGGTGAGCACCACATGTATACATGTGTACAGTGAGCACCACTCGTGTACATGTGTACAGTGAGCACCATTTGTTGTGTACATGTGTAGAGTGAGCACCACTTGGTGTATACATGTGTACAGTGAGCACTACATGTGTACAATGAGCACCACCTGTATGCATGTGTAGCGTGAGCACCACTTGTATACAAGTGTACAGTGAGCACCACTTGTATACATGTTTACAGTGAGTACCACTGGTATACATGTGTAGAGTGAGCACCACTTGCATACATGTGTAGAGTGAGCTTCACTTGTATACATGTGTTGAGTGAGCACCACTTGTATACATAGAGTGAGCACCACTTGTATACATGTGTAGAGTGAGAAGCACTTGTATACATGTGTACAGTAAGTACCACTTGTATACATGTGTAGAGTTAGTACCACTTGTATACATTTGTAGGGTGAGCACCACTTGTATACATGTGTACAGTGAGCACCACTTGTATACATGTGTACAGTGGGCACCACTTGTTTTGTACATGTGTACATTGAGCACCACTTGTTGTGTACAGTGAGCACCACTTGTTGTAGACATGTGTACAGTGAGCACCACTTGTTGTGTACAGTGAGCACCACTTGTTGTAGACATGTGTACAGTGAGTAGCACTTCACTTCACAGCTCCCAGGTGCTGTTTGAACAGGGCATCCTACATGATTCTGTTTCCACCTTTCCTCATGTAACTGTGTGCATGCAGGTACAAACATCTCTGTATAATTATGTACGGGGTGTGCCTCACAAGGGTCCCATGACACGTTTTCTTTGTCCACAGACCATAATCGTGTACATGCAACAGATGTGTTACATGGTGTGTACTACCTCACGACACGTCCCATACCGGGATTTACACAGATCAACACAGTTGAGGCTTTATCACGGCATGGCTCTTCAAGTGAATCAGGTACTGTCTGTCTACACATACACCTGTGTCCTCATCTGTCAGTCTAACCATCTGTCTCTCTCTAGATAGATAGATATTGTGTACCTGGCTGTCTACAGATACGGGTCTGATTTGTCTCCTGCTTTCTGCATTATCTTTGAGAGTCTTACTTACCCCTCACTTCCCACTTCCTACACCCCTGTTCCCCACCCCACCTCTCCACCCCTATCCCACACCCCACTTTCCCACCCCACCTCTCCACCCCTATCCCACACCCCACTTTCCCACCCCACCTCTCCACCCCTATCCCACACCCCACTTTCCCACCCCACCTCTCCACCCCTATCCCACACCCCACTTTCCCACCCCACCTCTCCACCCCTATCCTACACCCCACTTTCCCACCCCACCTCTCCACCCCTGTTCCCCACCCCACCTCTCCATTCCTATCCTGAACCCCTGTTCCCCACCCCACCTCTCCACCCCTATCCTACACCCCTTTTCCCCACCCCACCTCTCCACCCCTATCCTACACCCCTGTTCCCCACCCCACCTCTCCACTCCTTTTCTACACCCCTGTTCCCACCCCACCTCTCCACCCCTATCCTACACCCCTGTTCCCACCCCACCTCTCCACCCCTATCCTACACCCCTGTTCCCACCCCACCTCTCCACCCCTATCCTACACCCCTCTTCTCCTCTCCCTCTTCTCTTCCCCTGCCTCCCACCTCACTTCCCTGTCCGCTCCTCCTCACCTCTGTCCTGTTGCTGAAAAGACTGGACAGAGTGGATGGTGGATCTAGTACCCAGTTTTCACATGCTTCATGTCTAAAGTGTTGTGCTTGCAGAAAACGAGGGAGGCGCTGAGCGCAGCTTCATCCATCGGACCAGCTTCCTGGCCGAGGACACCTACGGCATCATGGGAGGCAACATCCCGGCCCTGGAGTTGATGGCGCTGTACACGGCTGCGGCCATGCATGACTACGATCATCCAGGACGCACCAACGCCTTCCTGGTGGCCACACACGCTCCACAGGTGTGCAGGGGTTTGGGGTGCACATGACCTTGCTTAATGAGGAGTCGTGGATTTAGAGCTGACCCCGAAGTCTGTGTTCCTCGGTCAGCTGCAAAAAAGTTAAAGAAATCATTTGAAATTGTCTAGATAAAGCAGTTGACCAGAGAAGTGTCCTGGGTTTGTTCACTGAAGGGATTAACCCTTTTTCAATGGGCTACAACTGTAGTTGTGACAGTCAGGAAAAGACAGCAGAAGTTCACTGAAGGGATTAACCCCTTCTGACCGGGCTACAACTGTAGCTGTGACAGCAGTAGTTCACTGAAGGGATTAACCCTTTCTTACTGGGCTACAGCTGTAGTTGTGACAGCAGAAGTTCACCAAAGGGATTAACCCTTTCTTACTGGGCTACAGCTGTAGTCATGACAGCAGAAGTTCACTAAAGAGATAACCCTTTTTGACCAGGCTATGCTGTGACAGCAGAAGTTCACTAAAGAGATAACCCTTTTTGACCAGGCTATGCTGTGACAGCAGAAGTTCACTAAAGAGATAACCCTTTTTGACCAGGCTATGCTGTGACAGCAGAAGTTCACTAAAGAGATAACCCTTTTTGACCAGGCTATGCTGTGACAGCAGAAGTTCACTAAAGAGATAACCCTTTTTGACCAGGCTATGCTGTGACAGCAGAAGTTCACTAAAGAGATAACCCTTTTTGACCAGGCTATGCTGTGACAGCAGAAGTTCACTAAAGAGATAACCCTTTTTGACCAGGCTATGCTGTGACAGCAGAAGTTCACTAAAGAGATAACCCTTTTTGACCAGGCTATGCTGTGACAGCAGAAGTTCACTAAAGAGATAACCCTTTTTGACCAGGCTATGCTGTGACAGCAGAAGTTCACTAAAGAGATAACCCTTTTTGACCAGGCTATGCTGTGACAGCAGAAGTTCACTAAAGAGATAACCCTTTTTGACCAGGCTATGCTGTGACAGCAGAAGAGCTGCCCTTACTGGGCTGTGGCAATAGGTGTAGTGAGTAAAACAGTTATGCTCTAACAAGCCCGCCTTATCTCAGGATGATACTATGTTATATGAATTCCATCCCGTGATTGACTGTGCATAAAACACCAATTTACTTACTTACTTACCATCTCTTGAATCACTTTCCACTTCATCAAAGGCATGTTGTCTGTGTAGATTCCTCGATTTGGTTCAGTCTTTACAGCACGCAAATTTTAATCCTTGAAAATGGTTGTCTTTATGCCGTCACTTTACACCGCAGTACCTTTGAAAATGGGCCCACAGTGTATGGAAACTGTTGGCCTGGAGCTAAGACATTTTGTGTCAGTTGCCTGCTCTTGGGTACTAGGGGAAGGAATCCCCTTTCAAGTGAATGGTTCTGTGACATAGACATTGTGTTGCTTCCCTTGCATCATGAAGCTGCTGTTCTCATCACCATGAGGTGAATAATGTTGTTGACAGGCTTTTTGAATCCAAGAACCAGCCATTATTCTGATGGAAGCTGCAGTTCAAGTGTCAGCTGGGAAATGACTATTATGGTTGTGTTTTGGGGGACCATTTCAGTTCAAGTGTCAGCTGGGAAATGACTATTATGGTTGTGTTTTGGGGGACCATTTCAGTTCAAGTGTCAGCTGGGAAATGACTATTATGGTTGTGTTTTGGGGGACCATTTCAGTTCAAAGTGTTAGGGACTGACATTGCTGAGCTACTTTAACTGCTAAACAGGGGGTTTGGGGGCTTGAAATTTGGCCCAGACTGGGATTTCCCCGCAGGAGGCATGGGTCGTCTTGTTTGCTGTTTGTGTGAATTTGTCAGAAATTTATGATGCTGCTGTGAAGGAGGGGTCACACGTGTTTGTCTCTGAGTGTTGCCTTGTGGTCTTGAGGGTTAAAATTCCGTGTGCTGTTGAGGCTTGAGTTCTGTGTGATACTGACTCAAACTGAGGGTTTGAGTTCTGTGTGATACTGGCTCAAATGAGGGTTTGAGTTCTGTGTGATACTGAGGCTCGAGTTCCATGTGATACTGACTCAGACTGAGGCTCGAGTTCCATGTGATACTGACGGAGACTGGACTGAGGCTCGAGTTCCATGTGATACTGACGGAGACTGAGGCTCCAGTTCCATGTGATACTGACTGAGACTGAGGCTCCAGTTCCATGTGATACTGACTGAGACTGAGGCTGCAGTGCTGACTGTGTGTTTGGCGTTGCAGGCTGTGCTGTACAATGACCGGGCAGTGCTGGAGAACCACCACGCGGCGGCAGCCTGGTCGTTACTGCTCCACAACCCCCAGAACTACTTCCTCACTGGCCTGGAGGCTGCCGAGTTCAAACGCTTCCGCTTTCTCGTCATCGAGGCCATCCTGGCCACAGACTTGAAGCGACACTTTGAAATACTGGCAGAGTTTAATGCAAAGGTGCGTCAAGTGTTCATCTGTCTTTGTTGCTGTTGTTGTCGGTTTTTGTGTGTGTGTGTTGTTTTATCTCTTCTTCTTCTTCTTTTTATTGCTCCTTTTTTTTTTTCTCAGGGGGGAGCATTGTGTTTTAAAGAGGGCTAGTTTTAGGAGTTACATAAATTCACAATGAAGGGTAGAGTTTAGAAATCTGGTCTTTTATTAGGGATGTTCTTTTGGTGTAGGAGTTTTATGACTATTTACATTGACTATTAAGGGTAGAGTTTAGAAATCTGGTCTTTTATTAAGGGTGGTCTTTTGATGTAGGGGTTTATGACTCTATTTACATTGACTATTGAGGGTAGAGTTTAGAAATCTGGTCTTTTATTAGGGGTGGTCTTTTGATGTAGGGGTTTATGACTCTGTTTACATTGACTGTTAAGGGTAGAGTTTCAAAACATTCATGTTCGTCATTTGCGATGGGTTCTTTCACACTGAACTGTAAAGGTTTGAGTTTAGAAATGTGGTCTTATATGAGGGGTGGCTGTCTGTGGCAACGGGTTCATTTGCATTGAACTGTGGTGGGTTAGAGAGAAAGAAAAGTGTGGTGTTTAAAGGTGGGGTGGTCTGTCCCTGTGGGTGGTGTAGTGGTCTGTCCCTGTGGGTGGTGTAGTGGTCTGTCCCTGTGGGTGGAGCAGTGGTCTGTCCCTGTGGGTGGTCTTTTATGAAGGTGGGGTGGTCTGTCCCTGTGGGTGGTCTTTTATAAAGGTGGGGTGGTCTGTCCCTGTGGGTGGTCTTTCATAAAGGTGGGGTGGTCTGCCCCTGTGGGTGGTCTTTTAATTAAGGACCCCACTTTGCCCTTTGGATCTCCAGGGATTTTGCCTTTGAGCACTGTTGAGCTGTGGAATGTGAATGTGTGTGGTAGGTGAATGATGATGACTGTGTGGCAGGTGAATGATGATGGTGTGGCAGGTGAATGATGATGACGGTGTGGCAGGTGAATGATGATGACTGTGTGGCAGGTGAATGATGACGGTGTGGCAGGTGAATGATGATGACTGTGTGGCAGGTGAATGACGATGACTCCTCCGGCGTGGACTGGACAGTGGAGACGGACCGGCTGCTGGTTCTGCAGATGGTCATCAAGCTGGCAGACATCAACGGACCGGCCAAGACTCACCCGCTTCATCTGCAGTGGACCATGCGCATTGCAGAGGAGTTCTATGAGCAGGTACACACACACACACACACACACACACACACACACACACACACACACACACGCACACACGCACACACACACACACACATCTTGTTCTGAAAGTGGGGGGGGGGAGGGTACATCTTTAGCATGATTGCAGCAGCTACAGTGGGGGAAACTGTGAGTTAGCTGGAGTGCATACAGACTTTCCCAAGCACCAGCAGTCATTCTTCCACTGAACTGCAGCTCGGTGCTGTAGTGTTAGGTTGGTTAATTCCACCGTCTTGCACACTTGCCTTTCTCTTTGGGGGGATACTGATGCGTTACGCCAAGATGACACCAGCTGGGCCAGCACTTCATGCAGTGTGGATGGCATCGTCCAATGGCATGTGCATTGTTTGGCTTGTTTCAGTACAATTAATAGCACTGGGTGTCCCCCCTCCCTCCCCCCATGGATCAGCACAGTGTATGACTGTGTTCTTGGTTGTTCCAGGATAATTAAAGAGCCTTCAGTAGGCATGTCCATCTCCCCCCCCCCCCCCCCACACACACACAATGAATCAACACAGTGCATGTGTTGTTGGTTGTTCCAGGGTGATGAAGAGGCCTCGCTAGGCATGCCCATCTCCCCCTACATGGATCGACACAACCCACAGTTAGCCAAACTGCAGGAGACGTTCATCAACCACTTGGTGGCGCCACTGTGCAATGCTATGGTGACGGGCGGTCTGCTGCCAGGAACCTGGGTGGAGGAGAGCAGTGACGATGAGGGTAAGAAAAACAGAGTTCTTTGGGACTTTTCTTTCTCTTGAAACAAAGGCAGTGTGGCAGTGTGTACCTGTGAAGAATGGAGCCAGGCTTATAGATACATCACCCATGCCCATGCAAGACTGTACACAGATCGGCATACATATTTACAAACATGAGGTCTTTGCACAGCTGGTTTGGCCTAGCAGTAACGCAGTAGGCTGGTAAGCAGAGGGACCTCAGTTTGAATCCGCTTCAGCTCTCCTTTCACTTCAAAAGTTGTGGTCTGTGGACACTGTCCTGTGACTTTGTCCCTCACAATTATGAAACATTAAAATGTCTCTCATCGCTGCCCACCTTAATGCAGAAGTCATTCTGGTGGTGACAGTGTAGCAATAGGTATATCATCTCCCTCTCCCCCAGCTCCATACCCCCTTCCCCCCTTCTCCCCATCCCTAATAAGCCTTGCAGTTTCTGTGGATGTTAAGCACCATGTTTACTTACTTACTATTTCTTTGCACAGACCTGTCAGTGATATGCAGTATGCTGGCCTGTGTGTTTAGCGGAACAGGAAAAGGTAGCAGAAATGAAGTCATTTTTACAAGTCTGCATATATCCTGAGGAAAAAAGTCAAGAAATGTGACGGACTGGCCCCATGGAGTGATATGTTTTTGATGACGGTGTTTTTGTCTGCAGGCGACTCGGACACAGAGAAAGGAGACAGCACATGTAAAGACACAGAGGACGATGAGGCAGACATGGACAATGAAGCTGGTGAGTGTGGTGGGTAAATTAAAGAGAAAGAGTAGAATTAATAAAATTACCACTGTCACCATTTTCTATTCCCAAAAGAGCAAGGAAACATTATGAATTCAAGTGACTAGCTTGAGAAAGAGAGAGGGGGGGGGGGGAAGAGAAAGCAGAGAGAAAGAGAGCAGAATGAATAAAATGACCACTGTCACCATTTTCTGTTCCTAAAAGAACAAAGAAACATTAAGAATTCAAGTGACTAACATACTAAACTTCAAATGGTCTTAATTTCCTCAGTTCCAAACTCACCAGTGGTCTTCCTTCCCTCAGTACCAGACTTCCAGTGGTCTCTCTCCTCAGTACCAGACTCGCCTATGGTCTTCCTTCCCGCAATACCAGACTTCCACTGGTCTCTCTCCTCAGTATCAGACTTCTGATGGTCTCTCTCCTCAGTACCAGACTTCTGATGGTCTCTCTCTCTCTCCCTCCTCAGTACCAGACTTCTGATGGTCTCTCTCAGTACCAGACTTCTCATGGTCTCTCTTCTCAGTACCAGACTTCTGATGGTCTCTCTCTCTCTCTCCCTCCTCAGTACCAGACTTCTGATGGTCTCTGTCCTCAGTACCAGACTTCTGATGGTCTCTCTCTCTCTCTCCCTCCTCAGTACCAGACTTCTGATGGTCTCTCTCCTCAGTCCAGACTTCTGATGGTCTCTCTCCTCAGTACCAGACTTCTCATGGTCTCTCTCCTCGGTCCAGACTTCTCATGGTCTCTCTCTCCCTCCTCAGTACCAGACTTCTGATGGTCTCTCTCCTCAGTACCAGACTTCTCATGGTCTCTCTCCCCTCAGTAATCACCCTGATATAACCGCACCGGTTGACTGGACGTAAAACACCAACTTACTTACTTACTTACTTTCCTCAACTTACTTACTCTCCTCAGTACCAGACTTCTCATGGTCTCTCTCCTCTAGTATCAGACTCGCCAATGGTTTTCCTTTCCTCAGTACCAGTGGTCTGCCTACCTCTTCCAATGCCAGACTCAGGTGAGGTCTTTATTCCAACAGGTCCAATTGTTTCGGAGAAGAGAAAGCGACCACGCAAAGTGAACTGCCTGCTGACAAAGAACATGAAAGACAACTACGAGCACTGGTCAGCACGCATGAACGAGGAGGCTGCACAGAAGGCTGCTCTGGAAGCTGCTGTTGAGGCTGCTGCCCAGTTGACCTCCAATGTCAAGGTCAGTGCAGGGCAGAGATCAACCTGATTTTGTGATCAGGTTTAGCGGAGGCAAGATCCAAACACATTAGAATGCTAGTAGTCATTCTTGTTTCAGATTTTTGTTTATTTTGACATCTTTTGCTATGGTGTTATTTCTAATTTGTTCTGCCCCATTTTCTGCTCAAACCAGTAGACACGGTATGCTAGTGTGTACTGCATTATACAGTATTTGTGTGTGTGTGTGTGTGTGTGTGTGTGTGTGTGTGTGTGTGTGTGTGTATTGGAGTCATATTTCAAAAACCCATGGCCCAATCGTGACAGTGCCTGTTGGAGTATGTTTGTCCTGTTCAAGGCTATCAAGACTGTCATCCGATTCAATATATTAGACTGTGTACGTACAGAATTCTTTTAAGTGTGCTGGTGGTGTTGATTGTCTGTTCCACTGTGGCTTGTCACCATTTTAGTTTGTTGCCCTGTGAAATGAAGTCCCAGTCACAGGCCAGATGTTGGTGAGAGCCTGCTGCACAGCCATTGTGACCAGACTCAACTTGTCTCTGATAGAGTCAGCTGCACAGCCATTGTGACCAGACTCAACTTGTCTCTGATAGAGTCAGCTGCACAGCCATTGTGACCAGACTCAACTTGTCTCTGATAGAGTCAGCTGCACAGCCATTGTGACCAGACTCAACTTGTCTCTGATAGAGTCAGCTGCACAGCCATTGTGACCAGACTCGACTTGTCTCTGATAGAGTCAGCTGCACAGCCATTGTGACCAGACTCGACTTGTCTCTGATAGAGTCAGCTGCACAGCCATTGTGACCAGACTCGACTTGTCTCTGATACAGTCAGCTGCACAGCCATTGTGACCAGACTCGACTTGTCTCTGATACAGTCAGCTGCACAGCCATTGTGACCAGACTCAACTTGTCTCTGATACAGTCAGCTGCACAGCCATTGTGACCAGACTCAACTTGTCTCTGATACAGTCTGCTACACAGTCACTGTGACCAGACTCAACTTGTCTCTGTTTGATACAGTCTGCTACACAGTCACTGTGACCAGACTCAACTTGTCTCTGTTTGATACAGTCTGCTACACAGTCACTGTGACAAGACTCAACTTGTCTCTGTTTCATCCAGAACTAATACAGTCTGCTGCACTGTCATTGCGACCACACTCAACATTTCTCTGTTTTAAAACAGTCTGCTGGACTGTCACTGTGACCACACTCAACATTTCTCTGTTTTAAAACAGTCTGCTGCACTGTCACTGTGACCACACTCAACATTTCTCTGTTTTAAAACAGTCTGCTGCACTGTCACTGTGACCACACTCAACATTTCTCTGTTTTAAAACAGTCTGCTGCACTGTCTCTGTGACCAGAGTCATCATTTCTGTTTTATCCAGAACTGATACAACTCCAGCTAAAACATGCAAACCCTTGACTTTTCAAATGACATCATGAGTAAAGTGGTGGGGAAATTTATAGAATTTATTTGATTTTGTTTCATTTTAGTGATGATATGCACTGAGAGTGGGACTAAGACTTATTTTCCTGTAGTAAGGTAGCATTTGTCACAGGCCTCTGAGAAAACTGTGTGATAGGCTAGCACATGCAGTTGTATGAATTAAGTCCCCTGAAATGAGGTACTGACAGGTATCAGCAAGGTGTTCATGACCCATGCTATTTTTGTTTTGTATTCAGGAGTAATAGTAATGTGGCATGAAAGCAGCAAAGTACAATACAATACAATATATACCTTTTTAATACAAAGCAATACAACATCACTGTCAAGTGACAAGCACAGTGAAGGTATGGTGTCAGGTACGCTCACCCATACATATACGCCAGTCCTGAAAGGAAAATAACACATTTCTTGTGTTATGTAATTTGGCTTTTTTGACTGTCTTTGTCCCTTAAGTGAATGAAGATCTGTAGGTGTTTGTCTGATGGAACAGTTTTTGAGTGAATGAAGATCTGTAGGTGTTTGTCTGATGGAAAAAAAATTGAGCATTTCATGTGACCAGCTATGTGTTTTTTGATTGATTGATTGATTGGTGATCACTTATATAGCGCTATTCTCCACTCTCTTGAGCAGACTCACTGCACTCGCCTGTGGTTCTACATGAGTGACACGCTTTTTATAGCACGTTTTTTTTTGTTTTTGTTTTTTTTGAATATCCACCAAAGTGGTGTACTTAAGCACTGGCATGGCTGGTGCCACATGAAACTGCAGCCATCTCGGCGCAAGTTCTGTGTACACCATACAACCATGCACCATGTCACTTCATGCAAAGCCACATACGTAAGGTGTATGCATGTTTAGCTGTAACCTGCCACCTGCGCTTTTGGCAGAATGACCGGGATCTTTTACGTGCTACTGCAGTAACACAGGGGTGGAACGGATACCGAAATTAGAGTCAGCACAGAAAGTCGACCCTGGAGAAGAAAATTCTCCCACCGCTCCTACAGGGATTTGAACTCGGGACCTTTCAGTCACGAGTCCAGCGCTCTAACCACTGAGCTATCCCCGTGTTTGCATTTGGCTGTATAGAATCAGCACTGTCCACACGGTACCATTTTCTTTTACCAGTCACACTGTGCACGCTTTTTGCTCTTAATAAATGACCATTGTACTGTTTTCCTTTACCAATTACACTCTGTGTGTGCTTTGCTCTTTAGTAAATGACTGTTTTAGTGTAGCAGTCACAGTGTGCATGTGCTTTGCTCTCTAGTAAATGACTGTTGTACTGTTTTAGTGTACCAGTCACAGTGTGCGTGTGCTTTGCTCTCTAGTAAATGACCATTGGACTGTTTTAGTTTACCAGTGCTCTCTAGTAAGTGACTGTTGCGCTGTTTTGCAGGAATCTCTCGGAGAAAAGACAGAAATGGAGCCCATCAAGGAAGAGTCGGAGTCGCCTCCCCTGTCCTCTACCGCCCTGCAGGGTCAGGACACCACCCCTGCCGCCCTCCGCGACTCCACCGCATCATCACCATCACCCCTCACAACGTCCACCACTTCAGCAAAGACATAGCACCCCACCCTCGTAGTCTTGTTCCATTAGAGAGGATTTGCTCAGCAACCCAGTGCACAGCTCAGCAATTACGTGCACAGCTCAGCTCCGCTCAGCAACTGAGTGAACACAACTCAGCCACACAGCGTTTGGTGCTCACTGTCTCTGTCTCTTGGCGTGTGTGCAGTTGAGGGTGGTGGACTGAGCAGGAGCCTGAAGGCAGCAGAGTCAGGTGCAGACTGCTGCAAGAGACAGAAACCGTGTGCAGGGGGCAAAAAAGGCGCGCACTCCAGTGAGAGAGAGACTGTTCAAGGGAGACGCGGTGGAAGGAAGCGAAAGTCTGCTACCACCGTTTTAGGGATCTTTGTCTCACACAGAGAGGCAACCTGACTGGACGGTTTCCATGAGAAGATGTACAGAGGGAAAAGCCCAGGGATGGATGATTCCAAAAGGGAGAAGTTGTGGAGACATGATTGAAGAGGAAAAGATGTCCTAAACGGGTGGTGCTTAGAGGCGCAGGCAACTCCGTCCTGGTTTCTGTGAAGCCCTGGAGAGGTAAAACGAAAGGCTGAGAAGTTGGCAAGTGTAAGAGGAGGTGAGTTCAAATTAGGGAGTGTGCGAAATGTCTTGGCCCCTGTTCCTGTTTGGACAGTTCTGCACTTGTTTCAGGAGAGTGCAAACTGAAACTGCTTGTGGCTTCTAGGTGACTGTTCTGATAGCTTCAGATTTTGTTTGCTGACATCTGCCTGTGGCCGCGCTGTGAACAGGTGTTCTTCTGGAGAGCTGCACCTATAGGGCTGTCACCTGGAGAATGAGTCAGGAGGGTGACACCTGGAGAACTGAGACCCTTTGGGTGACACCTGGAGATTTCAGACCCTTTGCAATGACACCTGGAAGACTGAGACCCATTGACTCCAGACTGAGGTGACACCTGTCAGACTGAGACCTGTTGAAGTGACACCTGTCAGCCTGAGACCTGTTGAGGTGACACCTGTCGGACTGAGACCTATTGAGGTGACACCTGTCAGACTGAGATTTGTTGAGGTGACACCTGGAGGGCTGAGACCCACTGAGGTGATATCTGTGGGACTGAGCCCCATTGAGGTGATACCTGTGGGACTGAGACCCAGTGAGGCGACACCGGAAAGACTAAAAACTGTTGAGATGGCACTTGGAGAACTGAGACCCATGCCTGGAGAACTGGAGTCCATTGAGATGACACCTGGAGAACTGGGATCCATTGAGACAACACCTGGAGAACTGGGGTCCATTGAGATGACACCTGGAGAACTGGGGTCCATTGAGATGACACCTGGAGAACTGGGGTCCATTGAGATGACACCCGGAAAAGTGATAGCCCCTGAGGTGAATGACACCTGGTGAACTATAAGACCTATTCAGGTGACACCTGGAAAACCTGAGACCCAAGGAGTTTACACACTGAGACCTGAGACCCTTTGAACTGGCTGGGCACTTACCTGGAGAAGCAGTATTCTTTGATCAGGGCTGGTGCGTGCTTGGGAAACTTGGAGCTGTTGCCTTGTGCTGAAGGAGGCCTGCAGAAGGTGAAACTCTGGCCACAGTCCTGGTTCTAGCTGGAGTGCATGGGCAGTGAAATTGTCTACTGATATGAGTTCCTGCTTAGAGTGGACAGCAAGAGCGGAGGTTGTTAGGGAGGGAGTGCATGGCGTGGAAACTGAAGCAAGCACGCGCCCACTTGGCTGTTGCTTTGGATCGAAGACTTTACCCAGAGTGAGAGGCACACCCATTGGCCAACTCCTGATGTGATCTGTTCCTCATAAAAGTGATACTGTAAATGGCTTTCTCTGGTGGATTTTTTTCACATGTCACAGTATACAGTGCACCACCTGGGTTTTCTCATCCACAGACAAAACTATAGGAATATCTCTTACGCTGTATTTGTTTACACTCTGTCTTTTCTGAGTCGTCAGAGGAGCTGTACCTATATCAGCCATCAGGAAGTGAGTTTAAAAAAACAAAAATCAGTACTTGTAATGTTGTCTGCCTTTTAGTATGTCTCTTGACTTTCTAGTCAGTGAGTCCAGTGGAAGGAGAAAGCGCATGGTTAGTGGCAGGCCAGCCCCTCAGACATGGGGAAAAGATAACATCAGCACTTGTTTCAGACTCGGTCAGTATGAACACTGTCTGTGTATAACATCAGTATTCCCTGTTGGGCGCTACAGTTTTAAGCTAATTACCTTGTTGACCTTTTAACTATCATTAAAGAATGGAAAAGTGAACATGTCCATGAATTTAAAAAAAATGTGGTCATAATAAGATTATTTTTCCTGTGAGATCTTCTGCTCAAGTGTTTTTATAATGAGGTAAAACTGTACGGTCTGCTCAGATTCATCTGCTTCAGAATTCAAGGGCAGGGGTTGTGTTTCCCGACAACACAGTTGTTTGTTGCAGCAACAAGATTCGCACTGTGAAAGAGCTGATTACACTTTTTTGTGTAAGCGTCGAGTGAAACAAACCATAATGTCATGCCTTGAGGATTTCACTGTATTTTGTCATTTGCATGGGATATCTTTATTGGGCAGATGTTGCGGACTTGAAGGCAGTAGACTGACGCTGTGTCTGAAGTGGTCAGCTAATGCAAAAACCAACACGAAAATGGCAACAACAACAAACAGCCTTTGATGTACATCAGTGTATGGCTATAGCTAGATGAATAATTTCAGAATAACTTTAAATGCAGTTAGTGCAGTCCGGGTTCTGTGAGAGCTGTCTTTAGGATGATGTCTAACTATGAGGCGTGAAAGTGGGACACCCAGAGGGAAAACGCTGCAGCTGTTTGACATTGAATGGTGTTTCTGCCGGACTTTGTTCAAACAGTCTTGGAAGAGAGAGCATTGTATGATTAATGCCAGTGGCAGAGGTACGCAGGACTGTGTAAGTGGCAGGAGGTGATCATACAAAAGGACTGTGGTGTCGTGTGTATTGTCAGCGGTAATAGGTTATAGGTATTGTGATATGCATGGCAGTGTGTAGGGTGGTTATGGATGTGGTAAGAGGGACTGTGGGACAGTGTACACTGTCTCTGACAAAGTACGCCTGGCAGTGTGTAGGGTGGTTATGGATGTGGTAAGAGGGACTGTGGAACAGTGTACACTGTCTCTGACAAAGTACGCCTGGCAGTGTGTAGGGTGCTTATGGATGTGGTAAGAGGGACTGTGGGACAGTGTACACTGTCTCTGACAAAGTACGCCTGGCAGTGTGTAGGGTGGTTCTTGTGGTTGTGGTAAGTGCTGTGAACAGACATAAAATAACTAAAACTCTTATGGCCATGGTACGAGAGATTGTGATACAGTGGTTGTACATTGTCACTTACCTAAGTACACATTGCCATGTGTAGGATGGCTCTTATGGCTGCAGTAAGAGGGATTGTGGTACAGTGTGCATTGTCACGAAGTACAGATTCCAGCGTGTAGGATGGCTCTTATGGTTTCAGTAAGAGTGTTGTGGTACAGTATATGTACCTTGTTACTGACCAGAGTGCACATAGCCATGTGTAGGATGGTCTTTATGGATGTAGTAAGAGGGTTTATGATGCATCATCAGCAACCTAGGTATGCATGGCTAAGCGTGGGGTAATGTTTATGGCTGTGGTAAGAGGGTCTATGGGACATGGTCAGTGACCTAGGTATGCATGGCTATGTATAAGTGTAGGGTAATTTCTATGGCTGTGGTAAGAGGGATTGGTAAGAGGGATTATGGTACAAATCATAATGGCTGTGGTAACTGAGAGATCATGAGACATTGTCAGTGATGTAGTTATTTCATGACAAATCTGGGGTGTGCTTGGCAGAGACCTAAAGAGACCACAATAGATTGCTGCTGTCCACACACACATATGCACACACACGCACACGCACACACGCACACACACACACACACACACACACACACACACACACACACACACACACACACACATGCAAATGCTCATTGTGGAGAGCATTGGCAGAAAAAAGTTTTATGCTACATGACTTCAGTTGACCAGTGAACATGCACTCCCTGTGGAAAACAGAATGCTTGATTCACACTCAGTGACTTCAGGTGACTAGTGAACATACTCTCCCTGTGGAGAACAGACAGAGAATGCTTCACGCTCAGTGACTTCAGGTGACTAGTGAACATGCACTCCCTGTGGAGAACAGACAGAGAATGCTTCACACTCAGTGACTTCAGGTGACTAGTGAACATGCACTCCCTGTGGAGAACAGAGAATGCTTCACACTCAGTGACTTCAGGTGACTAGTGAACATGCACTCCCTGTGGAGAACAGTGATGGAGAACACTTCACACTCGGTGACTTCAGGTGACCAATGAACATGCACTCCCTGTGGAGAACAGCGACAGAGAACACTTCACACTCAGTGACTTCAGGTGACCAATGAACATGCACTCCCTGTGGTGAAAATCAATGGAGAACGCTTCACACTCAGTGACTTCAGGTGACCAATGAACATGCACTCCCTGTGGTGAAAATCAATGGAGAACGCTTCACACTCAGTGACTTTAGTTGTAGGTGCTTGCTTTGAAATGAAATTATGGTCTTATGACCCAGATCAACTTCTAACGTGTTGTTCATATTAAAATTGTTTTAATTGATGTGCACATGCTCAAGTTGACATAAAAGTGTGTTTCCTCCTTTTCGTGGTCTGATTCCTCCCCTTCCCCTTCTTGATTTTGTGTCGTGTAGCTCAGTTCTTCATTTCTGTTTGTGACTGGAAGATATTTTCCCAGCAGAAAAACCTCCAGTGTTCATAATGTGTGTGCAGCTGTGCTAACAACTAGCCGGGTGATTTGGGGCACTGACCTCTGACCTCCAGGAGGATAGTGAGTGCATTACTACAATTTCAGTTACGATTCTGTCTTCTGGTGTGTAATAGGTATTGTCCACATCAGGTTTAATGGGAATGTGTGCTAGCTTTTATTGTGCTGTTCCTGTCAGAGAACAAAGTGAGAATAAAAAAGAAGTCAGCTTTACCCTTTGCATACCCCCCCCCCCCCCCCCCCCCATAGTCTTCAGTTATGAAGTTATTATTTTTCTGTTGCTGTCATCAGGGACCTTGTCGCTCCCTACTGCTTTGGTTCTACCTCTATCTGCTACCTCTGTCCCCCCCCCCCCTCCCCCCTCCCCCCCCTCCTCCCCAACAACTCAGCCAGGCCAGTTGTTGCCCAGTCAATTTCTATGGTAGCTATAGCTGGCAAGTCGGCCCTAATCAAATCTATCGCTCTTCGTTTGTCTGGAGGAAACAACCACTTGTTCTGATGCTTCCTTGACACCTGATGACTATTTTTTCAACCAAGCTCAGATTGTAACTGTTGCACGTGGACAGTTGGATTCAACATAGCATCTCTGTCTTTATTGAGAATCTGGGATGTTATCTCATGCTGATTGTGTGGTGCTGTTTCATCAAGACTTTATTTTTTTAATTTTTAATCAAAGCATGGAGCTGAACAAGCTGTTTGTGTTGGTACTTAGTTTTAGAATTTTGCTGACATTAGTTGTCCAAGGTATGTTTTCTTAGTTATTAATGACTATGGCCTCATGTCTCATCTTCTCATATCATTTTTACCCCAAGTGAAGCAAAGGATGAAGAATCCTCTTGCTATATATATATAAACATACATGTGTGTGTGTGTGTGTGTGTGTGTGTGTGTGTGTGTGTGTTTGTGTTTTACAGGGTGCACCAATATTTCAACATCTCAAGTAAAAAGAGACTGACAGAGGAATAACACTGGTTCAGTTACAGGAAATGTTCAGCAATATTTGCCAAAAGGAACGAGGAATTTGGAGTGGAAGTTGGGGGTACATTTTTCAGGGGCGTATTTTGGTTGCTTTTGTTGTTGAAAGAATCTCCAGACTGATGGTCCCATGAAACTGGATGACCATAACAACACACTGCTCAATTACTATTGATCCCTTTGGAACTGGCTTCAGAGCTGTAGTCTAACAAGAGACAGTGTGTGTATAGTGTGTGTGTGTGTGTGTGTGTGTGTGTGTGTGTGTGTGTGTGTGTGTGTGTGTATAGTGTGTGTGTGTGTGTGTGTGTGTGTGTGTGTGTGTGTGTGTTTCTCTTGTAGGAGGGCGTGTTTGTGAAGACGCACAGTCTTGCATCTTTTTCTGTCATACTGATTTACCCTACATTCAACAGCTGCTGAAGGGTCTGAATCTCTCCACAGGAAAGCAAACCATCTCCTCCCCCTGCCCCCTGTGTAGTTAGTAGTTTCTGTTTAAAGCAGGACCTGTGTCGCTGTCAGCTGCCCTCCCCCTCCCTACCTGCTGTGTTGAGCTTAAACTTGCCACTTCCGATTTCAGTGTTTGTGATGAAAATACTGGTGCTTTTCTAGCTTCTATCAGGTCTCAGGTGTTTAGCACAAAGCATCGGATGTCTGCCTCAAATGGCATCACATAATGGACAGCAGAGGTGGACATTGAGCATAAGGCACCAGATTTACATCGGGTGTAATGTGCAACTTTGAGTGCACAGTTTTCTTTTATGTTCCGGTTTTTGCACCCATGTTGCATAATCATATCTATACGCAGCAACATAAGTGGGTATTGGGGTGCTTTGCTCTTCTTCTTTTTTCTTCCTCTTTTTTTCATTTGATGACATTACCAGATTTCTGGGGGGGGCGGGGGGGAATCCGTCTCCATGACTATGATATTCCACACAACCGGAGGAAGTGGAGTCATTTGGAGGGATGTTTTGTGAAATGTTCTTTGCTGACACCCCGCCCTTGTGGGCAGGTCAGTGACAATGGAAGACGCGGGAAGGGAGGGAATTGTAGCCTGGTTTCCTCCCCTTGCAATACGGCCCCGGAATAGGATTGGTTACCTCCCTTCCTCTGTGGTGCCCCTTCCGTAAACTGTATGAAAAAAGGGGGGAACTCTGGGATTGAGAGAGGTCTGGTGTTGGTGTGAATGCACTAATGAAGGGTACAAACTGCATGAAGTTGAATTGTGATTTTATCAGTGACCCGCATATATCAATACCAGATATTGAACTGTGAATGCATTTAAAAAAAAGAAATGCTGATTTTAAAGTACAACTTTATCCATGAATCTATGGCTAAATTATGTGTGTACATGTTTTCGCAATTTTGATAACATTGCCATATCGTTTTTTTGTTGGGTTTTGTTTTTACCGTTGGTTCCCCCCACCTGCCCAACCCCCTTGAATCACTCAGTGCTGCTTTGTACTCCCTTGTAACTGACCTGGCGTTCTGATGTACATTGTGATTATGCTGTGAAAATTGGAATAGTATCAGCAAATGCTGTCCTCCTCCACCTCCCCTTCTACCTTGCCCAGTGTCCCCGATATGTCGTGGCAGTGTGCAGTTGACCGTGTTGATAATGATATTGTTACATGACTTGGGTGGATAGTTTGGCTCTCATCTTAATGTGAGGCAACCTGTATTTTGTGTGTTGATCATTTTGACCGAATTAATGTGTAACTGTTGTTGTCAGATTAACTTGATTGTATTAACTAATGAAAAGCTGTCTCTGCATTGACTTCTTGTATAGACTGTACTTGATAGCCATTGAATAAGTTGTGATCAGAGCCATGCAGACGTGACCAAAACCTCAATGAAAATACTCCTTGCAATGTCTTGGCCAGGTGTTTGCAATGGTGTTCACGTCTTCTGTCCTTTCTCGACCCTTTCCTGCCTGTGTATTAGTGTGTATTTGTTCTGCCGCTTGTGGCGTTACCATGTATGAGTAGAGATTTGCAAACTGTTGTGGGGTTTCCCTTCCTGTGGTCTGCCAACGCAGTACTCTGGGTGGTCGTGGCTTAACAGTGCAGTCTGGCAGACGGGGTGTTGGAGAGTAAAACAGCAAGCGAGTCGTGTTTCCAGAATGCTGTTCGCTTTTTCTCTGTGGCTGTGTTCGTGAGATCTTTCACACTTCAGATACTGAGTGATAGCTTTACGATGGCGAACCAGTTTTTGTTACCTTGGATTTAAGATCGCACCTGTGACAGAAATGTGAAACATGTTGTTTTCTTGACAAGGTCTCATTCGACCATGTTCAGACTTTGTCATATATATATATATAAAATGTGCGGATCTGATCAAAACAAAATGCTTTAAGTTACTTCCAGCATATATATTTAAGAAGAAATGTGACGTGCTTCCAGCCAGAACAAAACGATGTGGGGTGGTGGTTTTGTTTTTCAACCCATATCTACCGTTTAGTATCATGGTTACCAATGGTGTGTGGTGTTCAGTAAAGGACAGACGTCAGGCTGATGTGTTCAGTGACGGGCTGATGTGTTCAGTGAAGGGCAGACGTCAGGCTGACGTGTTCAGTGACGGGCAGACGTCAAGCTGACGTTTTCAGTGACGGACAGACGTCAGGCTGACGTGAACAAGATGTGAGAAATGTCCATGCTTGTTCTTAAGGAATGTCGTGTGCGAGTGTAACTTCACTTTCTAGCCCCCAGGGGCAAAAAGCTCAATAAAACCGTGAAACCTTGTCAGCCACCCAGGACTCGGGCTTCTGCTTGGAAAGTTCTCTTGTCCTCAGTTTTCCGTCAGACCTGCACGTTGTGGGTCAAACAAGACCATGGTGCGAGTCTGGGACAAAGCGTGCATGTTGCCAGTAGCTTTGTTATTGTTATACTGTTGTTAATCCTTCATAATCAGCTAGTTAGGGTAAATACAAATAGTGGTGTTGATAACACGCCCTTACCTACTTTGATGCCGTTGAGAACAATCCACGGGAACAAAACAAACAATAGGAACGCAATCTCTCTGTCTCTGTCTCATTGTCGGTGTGTGTGTGTGTGTGTGTCTCTCTCTCTCTCTCTCTCTCTCTCTCTCTCTCTCTCTCTCTCTCTCTCTCTCTCTCTCTCTCTCTCTGTTGTACACGTTCCCTCTGCTTTCCTTTTCCCTGGCATCAGTTGCTCGATGATATTACTACTTCGTCGTGATTGGTTCATAGTCAAAGTATAAGAAGCATAATGTCTCAATTTTCTTATGTATGCTTTTGTACTTCTGTGAATCCCCCTCGTCCTTGTACAGTTTCTCCCCGTTTTTATTTTTTTTATTTTTATTTTTAAATGGTCTTTTCCGAAGTGTTTGGGGTTTCGTCTTGTTTTTTCTTCCTCAACGCAGCTGTGGGCGGTTTGTCCGTTTGTGAGACAGTGGGTGCCGGCGTGTAGGCCCAGGCTGTTCGTCCTGTGTGCAGGCTGTTCGTCCTGTGTGCAGGCTGTTCGTCCTGTGCCCAGGCTGTGCCCAGGCTGTTCGTCCTGTGTGCAGGCGTCCTGTGTGCTGGCTGTTCATCCTGTGCCTAGGCTGTTCGTCCTGTGCCCAGGCTGTTCGTCCTGTGCCCAGGCTGTTCGTCCTGCGTGCAGGCTGTTCGTCCTGTGTGCAGGCTGTTCGTCCTGTGTGCAGGCTGTTTGTCCTGTGTGCAGGCTGTTCGTCCAGTACCCAGGCTGTTCGTCCTGTGCCCAGGCTGTTCGTCCTGTGTGCAGGCTGTTCGTCCTGTGTGCAGGCTGTTCGTCCTGTGCCCAGGCTGTTCGTCCTGTGTGCAGGCTGTTCGTCCTGTGTGCCCCGTTACGGAATTAGCACAGGTCCTTCCAGTAACAGCCTAGTTGGAGTGCAGCGGCCGGCATCGTTGTGCTGCAATAACTCAGTCATAATCCTTCAGCTCTTTGTACAGGCGTAGCTCTGCGCTCCTTTTCTGCTGTGATAATAACACGTGGGGGTGCTGATGGGCAGAGGGCATCGCTTACGGTCTGTCCTGGTGGCCACACGGGGGGTATCGGCTCGCTTGGCGATGTCCGTAAGGTCTGTCCTGGTGACAACATGTTGAGCCGACTAATAGGTTCAGTTTCTCGAGTTGCCTAGTTTAACGATAAGCCAACACGTTTGTGATTCCTGTTGTGGGTCGCCTAGCATTTGAATAATGAATGATGTTCACCAGCGAACAGTGACTTTGAGGTGATGTCCGCCTAGCCGATAATGATCTAGTGTTGTCGTGTCCAGCGAACAGTTGATACTTGAAGAGACTTTTAACATACAGATGATGTTTACAATATACAGTATAACTTTATTGCTAAGTGTCAATACACTGATTGCACGAGGAATGTTTTGTGGTGCCAAGTACACCATTACATAGTGTTGTTGCCCAGCGAACCATTCATAATTAGGTGATGTGCTTCTACATTCAAACAGTGACTGACTGGTGTTGCCCAGCGAATAGTTAGTACTTGAGGTGATGTCCTACTAACATTCAAACAGTGATTGACTGGTGTTGTCCGGCGAATAGTTAATACTTGAGGTGACGTCCTACTAACATTCAAACAGTGACTGACTGGTGTTGTCCAGCGAACAATTAATACTTCAGGTGATGTCCTTCTACATCCAAACAGTGATTGACTGGTGTTGTCCAGCGAATAATGAAATACTTGAGGTGATGTACTACTAATATTCAAACAGTGACTGACTGGTGTTGCCCGGCGAATAATTAAATACTTGAGGTGATTGTGTACTACTAATATTAAAACAGTGATTGAATGATGTTGTCCAGCGAATAGTTAATTATTTGAGGTGACGTCTTACTAACATTCAAACAGTGATTGACTGGTGTTGTCCAGCGAACAGTTAATACTAAGGTAATGAATTTCGAGCCCCGTGTTGCTCTGTAAATGTGGAGTGCTCTCCTCTTGGTGTTGGTGGGTGGCTGGTTCCGGCTTCATGGAGGTCATCAACATCGGAGTTGTTGCACAAGGTGCATTGGAGGATGACGTTTCTGAGTTGTCGCATTCCTTTATATTGATAAGAGGACGTTGAGAGGGTCAGTGTAGGTGTCGCTTTCCCGGGTGAAGGATGTTGTCGCCCAGTGTACGTGGAGAAGTTGATGACCAGGATGCCGTGCGTGGCGGGGTTGGCAGTAGTAGTAGTCGTTGACGGACGTGATGACGTGTCACTGCTTACCCGATTCCGGCATCAGGTGTTGGAAATTACGCAGTGGCTCCTTTATCACAAGCAGTTTATACAGTTGAATAAAGAAATCCCTACTCTGTTTGAATATTAACCACCAAACACATTGCTTTTCATCAGTATGCGCAGCTGTGCCTCCAGAACCATACCCGCTGTATAACCGTTTGCTTATAACAATACAGTGGGTCTTTGATCGAAAATACTGCGACGCTAGTGGACTAAGAAGAGTGATTTGTTTAGGTAGGAAAGACAGAGAAGTGGACCTTCTGACCAACAGAGTGAACTCGTTACGCTGGGGAAACGGGTGAGCTGTACAGCAGTGAAGCTGCACCTGGTGGGTGCAGCCAAACTCCAAGCACTGGTTTACGACATCCTTCCTTCCTTGGAGGAGGGTGCCGCAAAGCGATGCTGGAAGTGTGGGGTGCATCGTGACGAGGAGGAAGTTGCCCGGTCCAGCAGCCGCGGTGTCGTTGTAGAACTGCTATGTCTGTTAACGCTGTTTTTGCCGTTGAACCCCCCTGTTTCCCTCCTAATGCCACACCTCCCTTCGTGTCTTAACTGGAGGGGCATTTCTTGGAGCTGTGTTTCAATTGACCTCATTCATTTTGTCCTCTCTTGTTGTCAAAGTTACACGTGGTGATCATGATGATGATGATATTATTATTATTACTATTATTACTATTATTATTATTATTATTGCTGTTATTGGCATTGCATATTTTCACTTGACATAAAATCAATAATATAGGCATCGCCAAACAACGTTCCCCCCTTTTGAAAATAAAGATATTAAAGCAACAGTCTATGTGCGAGTCTTCTCAGCTGGGTTGGAGCTTTATGTCTGTGTCCGTGTGTGTGTGTGTGTGTGTGTGTGTGTGTGTGTGTGTGCGTGCGTGCGTGCGTGCGTGTGTGTGTGCGTGTGCATAAAAAGCCAGAGCAACGCCACTTTGAATCAACATTTGACAACACGGTATTTGTATGAATAGTTTCCGACAGAGGAAAACCTCAAAGTCACAAAACAAAGTTTTCACACTGTACACATCTCCCCAGGGGCTACCGGCAAGTAAGGCAGGGTACGGGTAGGAAAAGAGCAGACCAATGCTGTTGTAGTGATATGTAAACTATTCTTCCAACTGTTACATTGCGAAAGAAAAATAAAAAATAAAAAAAACAAGGTCAAGGACAATGGTGCTCTGCACTTAGAGACTGGCAACTGGCTTCCGTTTGTAGTGATAAAGAAGATGATAATAATACACTTCCTGTCAGGAAGAATAAATACCTTCCATTCCAATACTAACGTCACATTAAATGATGATGGTAATGACCTGAAACAGAACGAGGCCCACAGCGCATGTACAGCATCAACACACAATTAAGGGAGTTAATTAGTGCTGGAAAACCTCATACAAACACAGCAACAAAGACCCGAGTCGCGTTGGGTGGTTCACTTGGTATGCCATTCAAAATCACTTCTAGGAATATTAAATGACTAAATATATCCCAAAACCAACATTTTGTATTTAAGAAATATTGTTCTATTTTACGCTTAGAATCTGATTTTTATTTTATTTTTTATTTATAGAATACATAATGAAAGCGCGCCTACAAAGAGGGAGAACTTTAATATACTCGTATGTTTAAGAGAGAGAGGATACGGACAGAGTAATTCCCATCAACTACTACGTTCACTGCTGACTGACCATAACAACACACCTTGATGCTTAGCTCTAGTACACTTATGAAAACGCGGAATACATGAAAGGAAACATCCAGGCAGTGGCGTAACTGTTGTAGTTGTATCCCGTGTTGTAAGCTGAAATCAGAAAGAGAGTTGGTAAGTTTGTATTCCACGATTCACGCAAGACTCGCATTAAACATAAAATTAGCGCACATATACTGCATCATTCATGCCTGCACGCATCTCTCTCTCTCTCTCTCTCTCTCTCTCTCTCTCTCTCTCTCTCTCTCTCTCTCTCTCTCTCTCTCTCTCTCTCTCTCACACACACACACACACACACACACACACACACACACAAACATACACACACGCACGCACGCATGTACGCACACACACAGACACCAACGGAGTTTTGTACACACACACACACACACACACACACACACACACACACACACACACACACACACACAGTCACACGAAACGCCTGAAACAGCATGTTCTGTCAGTGAGTGCCAGAGAGTTTTATACTGATGTCCAACTCACCCCAGACGCAGCGTGGAGTGTGGCGACAGTTGCTGTCCGTCAGCGGGCACGTGTTGTACGTGCACGTGTAGCTGTAGGGGCAGCCCTGCAAAACGCACCGTTGGCTCGTTATACTGCTCTCCGGACAGGTTCCGGCGGGCACCGCTGGCATCGCCCCGGGCACCCACATCCCAGAGGTGGGGAAGGGGGACTATACCCTATACCTAAAGGGACTACGCTGTATTTTCATCACCACACTATTTCCGCTTTCTGCGTGGTGAACGCCATTTTTCTGTCTCGTTAACTGTGGGGTGCAAAGTCACGGGGCAGCGTCCAGAACCACAAGCTTTGGTCAGAAAGAAGAGCTCAGGCGGGGAATCGAACCACGTCATCCGTATTCCAGCCAGGCTAGTGAAGCCGCTAGGCCAAACCGGCTCAGGTAGAAATTGGGACAAGGAAGGAATTCCCGGCAGTAGGCGAAGTATGCATGTTGTTGAATTTGTGTGACGTTTTTCGAGCGCTAATTAACTCCCTCTTGTTTTAATTCTGTACGAGCGCTCTGGGCCTCGTTCTGTTTCAGCCTGTGACAATTCACTCCTAGGCTAACATTTACATGTGTCTATGTG
Source organism: Alviniconcha strummeri (assembly GCA_963584105.1). Classification (NCBI taxonomy): domain Eukaryota; kingdom Metazoa; phylum Mollusca; class Gastropoda; family Provannidae; genus Alviniconcha; species Alviniconcha strummeri. Next base: position 2,157,044 of record OY757544.1, read on the forward strand.
TTTGTATGTTAATCCATTTACGAGATCAAAGGACTATGTCTGAATACAAATGCCCGTGCACACCGGTTCTGCCGAGTTTGCCTGAAACGGAGGGTATATATGCCAATGGGGGGCATCTTTCTATTTCGTGAACCGGTTTGGCCTAGCGGTAAGGCCGCGTTAGGCTGGTAAGCAGAGGGACCTCGGTTCGAATCCGCTTCGGCGCTCCTTTTCTCTTCAAAAGTTGTGGTCTGTGGACACTGTCTCGTGACTTTATCCCTCACAATTTATGAAACATTAAAATGGCTCTCATCGCTGCCCACCTTAATTCTGGTGGTGACAGCGTAGCGATAGGTATATAATCTCCCTCTTCCCCCCCCCCTCCCCCCTCCATGAATGAATGAATGAATGAAAATTTATATATAGCGCATAAAAAAACTTCCACACAAAACCTTGCGTGTTCACAGCGCCAGATACACACAGTGCATACATGTAAGTTCTCGCAAGCTAAAACTACCAAAGGACATGCACTCATACCAAAAAGTACAAACAGCTCCTACCCACCCACCCCTTTCCAAAAGTGGAACTATACATAACAGTTAAATGTAAAAATATATACAGAGTTACAAATACTGATAACAGAAAAAAGAATCACACACACACACACACACACACACACACACACACACACACACACACACACACACACACACACACACACACATAGAGTAACTATGGCAACATCAACTTCACTTAACACACACACCAGCGCCGGCGCACGTACGCAATCGCATTGACTATCATCCCTGGGTAAAGAAATGGGTTTTCAGCGAAGGTCTGAAAGACTGAATGGAGTCCACCTTGATGCTCTCGGGGAGGACATTCCAGAGGGAGGGAGCGACATATCTGAAGGCTCGCTGGCCGTACCGCTTTGTCTTGGAACCCCTGGGCCCGGGAACATCAAGGAGAGATCTAGATGCTGATCTGAGAAGGCGAGAAGGGTTGTGTTTTTGGAGAAGATCAGAGAGGTAGAGGGGGGTGTTATCATGAACTGCCGGTAAGTGGCAGAGAGAATTTTGTGGCGGATCCGTTTCTGGATAGGAAACCAATGAAGCTGCCTAAGAATGGGAGTGATGTGATCCATACCTCCTTCCCCCCGTCCATAATAAGCCTTATGGTTTCTGTGTACGTTAAGCACCATGTTTACTTACTTCATTCCTTATATTTTTGGAAAATGTACCTCTGGTGGAGTTATGTACCTTTTATTTACTCGCATGCCAGGTGAGAGTTACCGTAGGCGACCCAGATTTTTGTTGTTGTGTTTGTGTGACGTCTTCCGAGTGCTAACTAACTCCCCTGTATGTTGACAAAAGCCCACAATCATTGCTTGTTGTGCTGGGTGTTAATGCAGGTTGAGCAGCAAGCACCTTATCATTGCCAACTGCGCTGCATACGAACCGAGGATGAGTGCCATCAAGCTAGTTTACTAAACCATAGTTTATTAGAAATGGAACTGCCCGTGGTCATGACTAGTATTCTGGTACGAATCTTGTCCCGGGGTGACCCTGTGCAGTTGACGGGACGTTAAAATCCAATTACTATCTCATTATATGCAACGAATCCGGGGTAAGTACCAAAGAAATGATTAGAGGGTTTTGTGATAGACTGGTGCTGCAAATTCCTATATTAGTAGTGAGCCGGTTTGGAATAGCGATAAGGCGTTCGGCTGGTAAGCAAAGGGACCTCGGTTCGAATCCGCTTCGGCTCTCCTTTCTCTTCAAAAGTTGTGGTCTATGGACACTGTCTCGTGACTTTATCCTTCACAATTATTAAACAATGAAATGGCTCTCACCGCTGCCCATCTTAATGCAGGAGTCATTCTGGTGGTGACAGTGTAGCGATAGGTATATAATCTCCCTTTACCGCTATCTCCATACCCCCTTCCCCCGCGCCCCGTCCCTAATAAGCCTTACTGTTTCTGTGGACGTTAAGCACCATGTTTACTTACTACTTGCTATATTAGTGTCTGAAATTATGGCTTTTATTCGACCTCCGTGTTGTGACCACGTTTTGGGTCGCACTTGGTCTTTGGAATGCCGTTAGGTCTCGGGCAGCAAAGATGTTCCATTTCAGATTAACTCTGCAGAACTTTCAGACACACATTTCCCACTGGATCTTTCAAGAACCCGCATTTTGTATTGTGCCCGCGGCCATAGTCATTAACAAACAGGTGAGCGGCTCATTCGGAACAGATTCTGGAATAAAATGCACATACCACATGTACTATAGTCGTGAAATATCATAAGGATAAATCTGCTTCGAAGGTGAATCGCTTTTCAATGTTTCACTATTGCTTTACGTCCACAGAGACCGTAAGGACTATTACTGTATTAGGAACGGGGCGCCCAGGGCGGCCACCTCCACCTTCACACAGCTCCTGAGCTCAGATACGCTTTTCAAAGAGCGAGCGCGACACAAAACTGAACAAACGTGGGGTCAAAGGAGGCAGCAGTTTGGGACTTTGATTGGGAAACGCCAGACTTACCGAGCCGCACACAGGGGCCGGCAGTGAGTTGACGCAGATGGCACATCCGGAGACGATGCAGCACTTCCGGCCCTGGCACTGGCTGTCGTTCTGACACATCGAGCGACAGCCCGGCACGCTGCCGGAGTACCGCGGACACACACCTGCACACCACGCACATCAACGTACGTCAGCTACGACAGCAGGTAGGCATACTGACACGATAACCCACCACGCTACCAGAACAGCGTGAACACACCTGCACATCACGCACAGCAACGTACGTCAGCTAAGTGACAGCCCATCACGCTACCACATGATAGCGTGGACATGCCTGCAAAACACGCACACCAAAGTACGTCAGCTAAGTGACAGCCCATCACGCTACCACATGATAGCGTGGACATGCCTGCAAAACACGCACACCAAAGTACGTCAGCTAAGTGACAGCCCATCACGCTACCAGAATAGCGTGGACATGCCTGCAAAACACGCACACCAAAGTACGTCAGCTAAGTGACAGCCCATCACGCTACCACATGATAGCGTGGACATGCCTGCAAAACACGCACACCAAAGTACGTCAGCTAAGTGACAGCCCATCACGCTACCAGAATAGCGTGGACATGCCTGCAAAACACGCACACCAAAGTACGTCAGTTACGCCAGCTGGCAGGCCTACTGGCACGAGAAGTGACAACCCGCCATGCTGCCAGGGCAGCATAAACAGATGCCAGTACAAACGCCCCCCCCCCCCCCCCCCAATACACACACACACTCCCCCCCCCCCCACACACACACACACACACACACTCACACATCCCATGTAGCTTGGTGATATGCCTACATACCCAAACAGGCCAACGACAAACCGTACTAACACGTGGAGTGACAGCGTCAAATTGCCAGACACGGTGGACACGCGCCGGTACAGAGACCACGACGTGTCCAGAGTCGCCAAGCTCGCCAGACAGCGCCGTCAAATGAATGGACTGTCAGGCGGGCGAGTGCCGGAGCAGTGTAAACGTCTGCTTGAAACGTTAGTGTGGTGTACACTGCCTTCCCTGCTCCTTCAGTTACAAATCATTTTACTGGTTGATTTTGATCCACGCCAGCGTTGGTCCGTCCGTGCCGAAGCCAGAACTTGCCGGAGATGCAATACTTACTCTGTACCTCTCTGTCCCAACTGTAATGCCGTCATACTTACTCTGTACCTCTCTGTCCCAACTGTAATGCCGTCGTACTTACTCTGTACCTCTCTGTCCCAACTGTAATGCCGTCGTACTATGTACCTGTCTGTCCCAACTGTATATGCCGTCATGCTTACTCTGTACCTCTCTGTCCCAACTGTAATGCCGTCATGATTACTCTGTACCTCTCTGTCCCAACTGTAATGCCGTCATACTGACACTGTACCTCTCTGTCCCAACTGTAATGCCGTCATGCTTACTCTGTACCTCTCTGTCCCAACTGTAATGCCGTCATACTGACACTGTACATGTCTGTCTCAACTGTAATGCCGTCATACTGACACTGTACATGTCTGTCCCAACTGTAATGCCGTCATACTAACACTGTACATGTCTGTCCCAACTGTAATGCCGTCATACTGACACTGTACATGTCTGTCTCAACTGTAATGCCGTCATACTAACACTGTACCTCTCTGTCCCAACTGTAATGCCGTCATACTGACACTGTACCTCTCTGTCCCAACTGTAATGCCGTCATACTGACACTGTACATGTCTGTCCCAACTGTAATGCCGTCATACTGACACTGTACCTCTCTGTCCCAACTGTAATGCCGTCATACTGACACTGTACATGTCTGTCCCAACTGTAATGCCGTCATACTGACACTGTACCTCTCTGTCCCAACTGTAATGCCGTCTCTGATCGGACACACAAGCCCTCCCTTCCAAACTGCCAAACAGCAACATACAATGAACCCCAAAAATGTGTATACATGTACTTACGCTGACTTCCCAATGCGGTGTTTATATTGTATCCAGTAGCCCCGGACTGAGCAGCTCGGGGCTGTTGCTGATTCTGGTTCTGGGATTGCTGATTCTGGTTCGAGGATATCTGGCTTGGGTTCGGCGGAAGCTGGTTTTGATAACGTTGAATCATGTTCTGATAGTCACGCAGACTCCTGTATGTGTTACTGTTATGTCCAGAGGCCCCGAACTGAGCAGTTAGAGGCTGTTGCTGATTCTGGTTGGTAAGTTGCTGATTCTGATTGGTAAGTTGCTGATTTGGGTTCTGGTTTTTCAGAGATTTCTGGTTTGGGTTCCGGGGAATCTGGTTTTGGTAGCGTTGAATCATGTTCTGGTACTGTTGAATCATGTTCTTATACTGTTGATTCTGGTTGGAGTTTAGCTGATTCGGGTTGGATTTCAGCTTATTCTGGTTGAAGTTCAGCTGATTCTGGTTGGAGTTTTGCTGATTCCGGTACTGGTAGCGATTGTACCCGATGGCATACATGCAGCGGAAGCAGGACCCGTCGTAGCAGCATTTCAGTGCCCCGGGGCATTGGACGTCGTGACCGCACAGGTTGGTGCAGAAAAGGTTGTAGTAGTTGTTTGGCGCCGGGCAGTTGCCCGCCTCTGCAACAGAGACGTTCACCAGGCAATGCGAAGGAGCAGTCCCTGGGGTGCCAGGACAGGACACAAACAGATACCATCTAGTCAACTCGAACTCACGCAGCTCGGCCCAACCTTTTCCTCGTACGCACGCACGCACGCACGCACGCACGCACGCACGCACGCACGCACGCACGCACGCACGCACGCACGCACGCACGCACGCACGCACGCACGCACGCACACACACACACACACACACACACACACACACACACACACACACACAGCCTCCCCAGAATAAATCTAATCCTGAGCGTACAGCGTGTTTGTTGCCGAAAGCGTTCTTTAATGTCCCTGTTCACTGACAGTATGCCTACAGACGTACTTCTCACTGACAGTATGCCTACAGACGTACTTCTCACTGACAGTATGCCTACAGACGTACTTCTCACTGACAGTATGCCTACAGACGTACTTCTCACTGACAGTATGCCTACAGACATACTACTCACTGACAGTATGTCTACAGACGTACTACTCACTGACAGTATGCCTACAGACGTACTACTCACTGACAGTATGTCTACAGACGTACTACTCACTGACAGTATGCCTACAGACGTACTACTCACTGACAGTATGTCTACAGACGTACTACTAACATTATGCCTATAGACGTACGATTCACTGACAGTACGCCTACAGACGTACTACTCACTGACAGTATGCCTACAGACGTACTACTCACTGACAGTATGTCTACAGACGTACTACTCACTGACAGTATGCCTACAGACGTACTACTCACTGACAGTATGTCTACAGACGTACAACTAACATGATGCCTGCAGACGGAGTACTCACTGACAGTATGCCTACAGACGTACTACTAACATTATGCCTATAGACGTACGATTCACTGACAGTACGCCTGCAGACGTACTACTCACTGAAAGTATGCCTGCAGACGTACTACTCACTGACAGCGTGCCTGCAGACGTACTACTCACTGACAGTATGTCTACAGATGTACTACTCCCTGACAGTGTGCCTTCAGACGTACTACTCACTGACAGCGTGCCTATATACAGACGTACTACTCACTGACAGCGTGCCTATATACAGACGTACTACTCACTGACAGCGTGCCTATATACAGACGTACTACTCACTGACAGCGTGCCTATATACAGACGTACTACTCACTGACTGCGTGCCTATATGAAAACGTACTACTCACTGACAGCGTGCCTACGGAGGTACTACTCACTGACAGTGTGCTTACAGATGTACCCTGACAGTGTGCCTACAGACGTACTACTCACTGACAGCGTACCTACAGACGTACTACTCACTGACAGCGTGCCTATATACAGACGTACTACTCACTGACTGCGTGCCTACAGATGTATTACTCACCGACAGCGTGCCCGCAGATGTACTACTCACTGACAGCGTGGCTACAGATGTACCCTGACAATGTGCCTACAGACGTACTACTTACTGACAGCGTGTCTACAGATGTACTACTCCATGACAGTGTGCCTACAGACGTACTACTCACTGATAGCGTGCCTACAGACGTAGGTCCCGCAGGCGGTGGGGCAGCACTTGGCGGTGCCGACGCAGTGGTAGTCGCTGGCGCACTGAGTGTAGCAGCCCAGACCGTCATTGGCACGGCGCACCGGACACTGGCCGGACTTGAACCGGACAACGTTGGTCTGCGGGGTCCTGCTGGCAGTGCCTGTGGCCAAACATCATTGTCGTCAGCAACGTGGTCCTCCCTGACACACACACTGTCGTCATTGTCGTCGTTATTTGTGACCACACAGCGTCTGTGTGTGCCTGTGCTTTATGTATTAGCACAGAAACCCAGTACTATGACGAGGAATCAGCGTTGTAGAAGAGCAGGCTATTTTGTTGTTACTGTTGTCATAGTTGGAATTCATCGATTAATTATCATCGGGGAGCGATGTGACTCGCTCGGTGAAGCATCCACTCTAAAAGCCTAGCGCAACACAGACTCAAGTTCCACTCCCTGTGTGGCAAGGGGTGTTTCTCCCACAGTCCCCTGTCAGTGCAGAGTCTCTTACGGCGTTCGCACGGCCTTCGTGTACATGCAGTCGCGGGCATAACGTCTGCGTTCACGCTATGTCGCAAGCATGGACAGCCTACTGGTGTTTGGACCACGGAAGTATGACACACACTGGGGGGACTGGGTAGTGCACATGTAGCCTTACTCGGCTAACGTCACCCGAATTTCCCGCAAGGGATAAATGAAGGTCGTGTTGTTGTTTTTAATCATCATCGCCACTGCCACCACCACCACCACCATCACCACCACCACCAGCTGCTGCATTACCAGAATGGAGCCGTCAGCCGCGTGGCTTCTCTCTTTATGTCTTGGGGATTCGCTGCTCGTGTGTCTCGTCTTATAGGTCAAACAGATAACGTGAAGTGTGTGTTTCGTGTTTGTGGTCAATAGATCAACGTAAAGTATGTGTCTCGTGTTTGCGATCAAATGCATCAACGTAAAGTGTGTGTGTGTGTGTGTGTGTGTGTGTGTGTGTGTGTGTGTGTGTGTGTGTGTGTGTGTGTGTGTGTGTGTGTGTGTGTGTGTGTGTGTGTCGTGTTTGTGATCAAACAGATCAAAGTAAAGTATGTGTCTCGTGTTTGTGATCAAATGGATCAACGTAAAGTGTGTGTGTGTGTGTGTGTGTGTGTGTGTGTGTGTGTGTGTGTGTGTGTGTGTGTGTGTGTGTGTGTGTGTGTGCGTGTGCGTGTCGTATTTGTGATCAAATCGATCAACGTAAAGCGTGTGTCTCGTCTTAGTGGTCAAACATGTCAACGTAAAGTGTTTGACATTCATGTTTTCAATTTCTATCTGGATTGTGATCAAACACCAGTGCATGGCCAACGATTTGAGCCATTCCACCAGTCGTACCAGTGCCCAGTGCCCTATGTAAGGAACCACTACCTGTGTTCAACATGTTCAGTCCGTTGCCTTGGCTCGTACCTGCGCCTTGGTCGTCCACCGGACCCACGTTACTGCCAGATGTGCCTGTAGCACCTGTGGCCCCTGTAGCACCTGTGGCCCCTGTAGCACCAGTGGAACCTGAGGAGCCTGCAGAACCTGTGCCTGTGAAGTGTGACAGCTCATATTTCAGCATAATGTTATGGACTGGTGTTCCGTGCTTTCATGACCTAGCAGACTGGTCATGGCCAAGTCTAACTGGGTGACCCTGGGCTATGACGTTCTCCTTTTCGTTTCTTTGTTGACGTTTGCAGCTGGGACCTCAAAACTCATAATTACGATCATAATCTGACGTAGTGTGGAATTGATAGTTTAGTGCTCTGTGCATGTTTGACATCACTTACAGTATGATTGTGTGCATGCTTCGTGAACAGAAAGACAGCAAGATATTTTACTGTGCCTCATTAAATGGTGAGTACCTCTGCCCATTTACAATATCTACGCTTTAGCTAATAATTTTATACGAATGTCGAAGAAGGCGACGTTATTCATTGGTCGTATGTTTTAGTATCGTTCTTAATTTGGTCATCGTTAAATGAGCAGATGGCGCTCTCACCTGGTCCAGGGCTAAGCAGACTGTTGATGTCGAGCCCACTGAGCAGGTCCCGAAAACTTCCCGTGTTTCCGCTTCCGCTTCCGGCCCCCGGGGCCGAGCTTGCTCCTCCCGTACTTCCGGTCACAGCCCCGCCTCCAAGCAGGTTTTGGAAATTCATGTTCCCCCCGATGCCCGTTCCGCTGAACAGGTCCTGGAGCGTGCCCAGTCCACCGGACGTGCCCGCGAGAGTTCCGGTCCCCGTGGGTGTGGCCGGCGAGCCACTTCCTGCTGACGTGCTGCTTGTTCCAGGCGAGGCCGTGGCTGTCCCCGAGGTGCCAGAGCCTGGTGATGCAGTAGTGTCTGACGTCACGCCGCTGCCTGAAGAGGTGACTGATGCGCCACTGCCGGATGACGCGCCAGATGATGTCCCTGATGACGCACCGGATGATGTAGCTGATGACGTTCCTGATGAAGCACTGGAAGCAGTGGAAGTGTCCGGCGGTGTCGCTGATGTAGTACCCGGTGAAGCGTCGGCCGAAGTTCCAGTTGTTGATGACGAGCTTGATGGTGAACTCGTCGTCACAGATCCAGCGAGAGACATGGCAGCGCTGACTGAAAAGTACACGGTCACGTGATAGGCCTTTCAACCCCACCCACATATAAAGTACACCGTTACTTGATAGGCCTTTCCACCCCTCCCACCCATAAAGTACACGGTCACGTGATAGGCCTTTCCACCCCACCCACCCATAAAGTACACCGTTACGTGACAGGCCTTTCCACCCCACCCACCCATAAAGTACACGGTCACGTGATAGGCCTTTCCACCCCACCCACCCATAAAGTACACCGTTACGTGACAGGCCCTTCCACCCCTCCCACCCATAAAGTACACGGTCACGTGATAGGCCTTTCCACCCCACCCACCCATAAAGTACACCGTTACGTGACAGGCCTTTCCACCCCTCCCACCCATAAAGTACACGGTTACTTGATAGGCCTTTCCACCCCTCCCACCCATAAAGTATACCGTTACTTGATAGGCCTTTCCACCCCACCCACATATAAAGTACACCGTTACGTGATAGGCTTTTCCACCCCACCCACCCATAAAGTACACCGTTACTTGATAGGCCTTTGCACCCGACCCACATATAAAGTACACCGTTACGTGATAGGCTTTTCCACCCCACCCACCCATAAAGTACGCCGTTTCTTGATAGGCCTTTGCACCCGACCCACACACAACGGACACACGGTTCTAGCACAGGTACATGCACACATCCCAAAGCGGCAGACGGCGGCGCGTAAGTGCGGATACAACAGTGTGTTCCGATTGTGGTTCTGAGCTGCAGGCGATGCTTCCATTACAGAGTGTATTAAGAGGTGGCCAGGAGAGTGCAAACTCCGCCCACTGGCATAGGGTCCGACAAAACAAATGTGCATTTACCGGCTGACATTTCCGAGTTGCATCTGCCTTACACATTATCGATTCGGCATGGATAGAGAGCAGATTTCTGTGTCGTTGGTATAGACAACAAACTTCACAGATGATCAGGAAGCCACAGGGGGAAAGAAACGAAAAAAGAGAAGTCACATAGGGTGACAAGCAAGACGCCATTTATAACGTTTCTAGTGTGCATAGCTAGCTGTCGTCTGCTAATGACATTGGCATGACTAGCTAGTCGAATAAGATAGTAACCTCTTACCGTTATCCTAGCATTCTCCAGACAGCATCGACTCAGCAATGCCAATAGTTTCGGAAAAGATTTATCGCGGGCTGTGCAAAACTGACAGAGCTGTGACAGTCAGCATCGTGATCTTGAAGATGACAGTTTTGTAGGGTTCGTCCTTGCAAAGCCGGGCATGACTGTTCTGTCCTTGATTCAGTAAACCGATTGCTTTAGAACAAATTGCCGCTATCGTTTACCATTCGTTATATCATTTAGGAAACGCGAGGCACTTGGTTCAGGGCAAAATGTTCTATCAAACAACGTCATTTGTTCATCGACGACAAAGCAAATGATTGTGTGTTGTCGGAGGTTGAAAGGAAGGCGTGTCTCGTCTGCCCGTGCTGATTGGCTAACAGCGGGCTGTCAACTACATCCCGTCGACACGTTCATTATGATCTGATTTCAGACGTAACTAACCTATTTTGTTTTCAACAAAGTCAAAGTGTGTTCTCAACATAATACTTACCTGGATGCGACATTTTAAGTTTGTTATAGAGGGTGTTCTTTGAAAATATTTTCCAAAACGAGTGATTCTCTTAAACGCCATACAAAAGCTTGAATGCAATGCATACATTTTTTTTAAAACATGTTTTAAGAGAACGGACAAATGAGTGCGCGCGCGCGTGCACACACACACACACACACACACACACACACACACACACACACACACACACACACACGTGCACGCACGGCCATGCGATGATGGTACAGTGATGGTAAGTGTGACGTGCACTGATGGTACAGTAATGGTAAGTGTGACGTGCACTGATGGTACAGTGATGGTAAGTGTGACGTGCACTGATGGTACAGTGATGGTAAGTGTGACGTGCACTGATGGTACAGTGATGGTAAGTGTGACGTGCACTGACCACCAATCTCGCAGCAGACGCTGGTGCCGGTGGCCGCGTGCGGGAAGCACTGGGTGGTGGGCGGGCAGGCCGTGGCCTGGGCGTTGCCGCCGCCGCAGTAGTAGAAGGTGTAGACCGCGTTAGCGTGCAGCAGAACGATGGTCATGTTCTCCGGACACGCGTCCAAAGGGTTGTTCACCTCGTCGAAAGGCAGGTCCGCATTGGCTGTCACAAAGACCGCCACAGTTCCAGCGTGCAAGACATTCTGCGCTATAGATTATTGTATCAACGTACCGCAGGGCTGAAATGGCAGGTTGTCAAAAAGACCTTTACAGTGGAGACAGAGACAGAAGGGGGGGGGGGATGAAGACAGAGACAGAATCGGATGGAGAGAAAGAGAGGTGGAAACAGAAATGGGGTGGAGACAGAAAGAGGTGGAGACAGAGAGGGGGTGGGGTGGAGCGAAAGAGAGGTGGAGACAGAGACAGAAGGGGTGGGGTGGAGAGAAATAGAGGTGGAGACAGAGACAGAAAGGGATTGGTGGAGATAAAGAGAGGTGGAGACAGACAGAAGGAGGGGGGTGGAGACAAAGAGGGGTGGAGACAGAGACAAAAGGGGTGGGATGGATACAAAAAGGGGTGGAGACAGAGAGAGGTGGAGACAGAGACAGAAGGGGTGGGGTGGAGACAAAGAGGGGTGGAGACAGAGAGGGGTGGAGACAGAGACAGAAGGGGTGGGGTGGAGACAAAGAGAGGTGGAGACAGAGAGAGGTGGAGACAGAGACAGAAGGGGAGGGGTGGATACAAAGAGGGGTGGAGACAGAGACAAAAGGGGTGGGGTGGAGACAAAGAGGGGTGGAGACAGAGAAGAAGGGGTGGGGTGGAGACAAAGAGGGGTGGAGACAGAGACAGAAGGGGTGGGGTGGAGACAAAGAGAGGTGGAGACAGAGACAGAAGGGGTGGGGTGGAGACAAAGAGAGGTGGAGACAGAGACAGAAGGGGTGGGGTGGAGACAAAGAGAGGTGGAGACAGAGACAGAAGCGGTGGGGTGGAGACAAAGAGGGTTGGAGACAGAGACAGAAGGGGTGGGGTGGGGACAAAGAGAGGTGGAGACAGAGACAGAAGGGGTGGGGTGGAGACAAAGAGGGGTGGAGACAGAGACAGAAGGGGTGGGGTGGAGACAAAGAGAGGTGGAGACAGAGACAGAAGGGGTGGGGTGGAGACAAAGAGGGGTGGAGCAGAGACAGAAGGGGTGGGGTGGAGACAAAGAGGGGGGAGACAGAGACAGAAGAGGGGGTGGAAACAGAGGTGGAGACAGAGACAGAAGGGGGGGGTGGAGACAAAGAGGGGTGGAGACAGAGACAGGAGGGGTGGAGACAGAGACAGGAGGGGTGGAGACAGAGACAGAAGGGTGGGCGGTGAAGAGAAAGAGAGGTGGAGACAGAGACAGAAGGGGGGTGGAGAAGGGGGGGGGTAGTGAGAAAGAGAGGTGTAGACAGAAGGGGTGGGGGGGTGAAGAGAAAGAGAGATGGAGACAGACAGAAGGAGGGGTGGAGAAGGGGGGGGGTAGTGAGAAAGACAGGTGGAGACAGAGACAGAAGGGGGTTGGAGAAGGGGGGGGGGGTAGTGAAAAACAGAGGTGGAAACAGAGACAGAAGGGGGGGGGGGGGGGGGGTGGAGAGAAAGACAGGTGAAGACTGACAGAGGGAGGCAAGGGAAAGACCAGAGGACAGACACTGACCGAGACACTTGACGCTGTTCTGACACGTGTCTGGAGTTGGACAGGAACTTACGATACGGCACGTGGAGAATCTGTCACACGTCTGCAACACAACACGGCATGTTCAGTGATCGTTACACGTCTGCAACACGACAATACAGCACGAGTATGTGTCACACGTCTGCAACACAACAATGCAGCACGAGTATGTGTCACACGTCTGCAACACAACAATACAGCACGAGTATGTGTCACACGTCTGCAACACAACAATGCAGCACGAGTATGTGTCACACGTCTGCAACACGACAATACAGCAAGAATATGTGTCACACGTCTGCAACAGGACAATACAGCAAGAATATGTGTCACACGTCTGCAACACAACACGGCATGTTCAGTGATCGTTACACGTCTGCAACACGACAATACAGCACGAGTATGTGTCACACGTCTGCAACACGACAATACAGCAAGAATATGTGTCACACGTCTGCAACAGGACAATACAGCACGAATATGTGTCACACGTCTGCAACACAATACGGCATGATGAGTATGAGTCACATGTCTGCAACACGACAACACAGCACGAGTATGTGTCACACGTCTGCAACACAACAATACAACACGAGTATGTGTCACACGTTTGCAACACAAGAATACAGCACGAGTATGTGTCACACGTCTGCAGCACAATACGGCATGATGAGTATTGTCACACGTCTGCAACACAAGATCCACACACCGTAACTACTTCGGGTGTTCTCCTCTATGACAAAATAACGAGTTACCAGTCTCAAATGACGTCATCAAAATTTACTCACCGTTGCGCTGCACGTCAGGATCGGGTCCGACGCAGTCACTGGCTCGTGAAGTACAAAGCCAAGAACCACCTGCAAAAACAAACAAACAAAAAACACATTTTCATTGTGTTCTTCAATTCGCAAATCAAGCTATCTCTCTCTCTCTCTCTCTCTCTCTCTCTCTCTCTCTCTCTCTCTCTCTCTCTCTCTCTCTCTCTCTCTCTCTCTCTCTCACTGTTGCTGTGTTTGTCATCAGGGACAGATTTGCAAAAAGGCCAACACGTGCTTAAACCTTTATCCCTGTGTAATAAAGTATTATCTTATGTTCTCTCTCTCTCTCTCTCTCTCTCTCTCTCTCTCTCTCTCTCTCTCTCTCTCTCTCTCTCTCTCTCTCTCTCTCTCTCTTAGCAGGGACAGATTGTAAGAATAGGCAACTGCATAAAATCTTAATCCTTGTGCAATAAAGTTCTGAATTCTGAGTTCTCTCTCTCTCTCTCTCTCTCTCTCTCTCTCTCTCTCTCTCTCTCTCTCTCTCTCTCTCTCTCTCTCTCTCTGTCCGAGTTCAAAGCTTGCCCTGAGAAATGTAACTATAATAGCTACTACGCCTAACGAGTTCTCAGCAGGTAGGCTACTAGTGTGGCTCTTCTCTGCATATTTTAAGTGTCCAGCATGTAAGTGGACTTTACTATGATCCCGTCAGGGAGGGACAGTGTGCATGTGGGACCAATCTACAGAATTAGCTCAACGTTTATGAATAGACACAGGCCTAAGGCTTTGCTGTGAATATTGGTTTCAGCGTGCTGTAGGTGTGGCAGTTTTATATGCCGTTTCTCCTGTTTTCAAGATTCAGTTGGTCCTTTAAGGGGTATGACCTACATACGCATTTAAACAATGAACAGAAAAGGAACGGACACAGACTGCTAGTTTAGTAGGACGAGGAAAACACGCGCACATCCATCTTCTGACCGACCGGCCAACGACCCCTCGTGTAAAGAAGTACTGATGTAACAGCAACAATGACGTACTGATGTCACAGCGACAATGACGTTAATGTCCAAAACGCGTTGTAAAACGTCATCTCACCTTCCAATGCCCCGCTCAGATTCAACAACGTCTAACCCGAGACGCACTTCGTTTCACCAGACTTAATCAATAGCGGAACCTTTCGTGAGTTCGTCCGACTACCGGAAGTACAGTATTAACAGTGTATCAGCGGGTATCGGTGCTATTTCCTTCAACGTGTTACGCGCACATTTGTCTCCGTACGTAGGTACTGGCAAAACCAGTATCCCTGGAGGAGGATGTGGGGGCGTGCGTGCGACAGCGAGAGACAGAAACAGTACTTAAACTCGAACTCGAAAATTGTATTTTTACAAGGATTGTAGTTTAGGTTCAGTCAAAAAATGTCTAACAACTAGTCCTTACTGATGAGTAAATATAAAATACAGAAGCAGAGAGAGAGAGAGAGAGAGAGAGAGAGAGAGAGAGAGAGAGAGAGAGAGAGAGAGAGAGAGAGAGAGAGAGAGAGAG
This sequence comes from Alviniconcha strummeri, assembly GCA_963584105.1. Taxonomy (NCBI): domain Eukaryota; kingdom Metazoa; phylum Mollusca; class Gastropoda; family Provannidae; genus Alviniconcha; species Alviniconcha strummeri. Next base: position 2,172,342 of record OY757544.1, read on the forward strand.
AGAGAGAGAGCGATTCGAATTATTTATTGATTTAACTTTATTTCTCAACGGTGAAGATGTTAGCACAAAGGCCGACTCACATATCTGCCGTTGCTACAGTACCGCTAATAACCAAAACATTCGCAGTCAAACATTATGACAGAAGGCTATAGACAAATACAGCATCAGTAAAATAAATATTTAAACAATAAGAGAGAGAGAGGAGGGGGGGGTAGAGAGGCATAGGGAGAGAGAATATAAATAATTCTGCACGTTCTCCACCATACTGGCATTGCAATTAGCTGGCTATAGCCTACGCAGAAGACAGTTTATGTCACTGGACCTGTCTGTAGACAAGCAGCTTTCCAGAGAGGGGTGAGCCAAAACGGACTGGTGCTTTGCTTTCACTCGGGACGTCAGTCTCTGGAACAGACGTTAATGTGAACTGTCCGCTCGTGTCGACGGACACGCCGTGTTCCCTGTCACTGTTGGCGAGCGAGGAATACGTCTATGGAATATTATTTTCTTGTTAGCAGAGAGAACTTGCGACTGTGTGTAGTATGCCTACAGAGTACACAGACAATAGGACCTATTATAGCTGTCATGTGTACATAGCGGGCCTACAGTGTACACAGACACAAGGACCTATTATAGCTGTCATGTGTATATACCGTGCCTACAATGTACACAGACAATAGGACCTATTATAGCTGTCATGTGTATTTACCGTGCCTACAATGTACACAGACAATAGGACCTATTATAGCTGTCATGTGTATTTACCGTGCCTACAATGTACACAGACAAGAGGACCTATTATAGCTGTCATGCCCACCGTTTGTCAGCCCGTACGCCAGTCACACAGTTCGTATGCAGGACTCTGAGTTGAATTTTTCATAACTGAGAAAACGTTTAGTTTTAAAGGACGGGATTTGATAATAACATTAATAAACACGTGTCGAGCGTCTCGTCTCCAGGTGAGCCCTAAGCGCCTCACAGTGGCAACGTAAAGGCAATTGGCAATGACTACAGCAATGCACGATTTACATGCATAAAATATATAATGCATGTGCACAGGCATTCATTCACTTACTCCCCCTCTCCCTCCCCTCACATACACACACGCACGCACGCACGCACACACACACACGCACGCACGCACGCACACACATACGCACACACACACACACACACACACACACACACACACACACACAACCACCCCACCCCCCACCCCCACCCCACCCCCACACACACACACACATTTCCTTGCGTCCCCGTTATCGTTAATCGCATCTGAGCTTATTTGTTTGTTTGTTTTGTTTGATGGTTTCTTGTGTAGTGGAGCGGGGTGGGGAGTGAGGGAAGCATGAATGAAGAGTCACAAGTCAGAGGTTGCTATAACTTTTATTCGCACCAACCAGAAAACAGTGTAGGCTCCCCCCTGAATCAGATGTATAGGCAGCAGCTCGAACTATTACTAACTGACGATCTGCTACTGCAGGGACACTGGGGAAAGAGGACGCGGCGGGCCCAGCACACAAGTTTTAACACTTTAGATAATTGGGGCCACAAAACTCCCACCCCATCAAAAAGGAGAAAGGACAGCAAAGAAAAGATTAACGGGGTCATAGCCCGAAACACATACAATACACTCGGTTACACTTGTAATGTTTGTTTGTGGTTAAATGACCTTTGTTCGCCCTGATGTGGTTCTAAAATGTGTGACTTAAAACGGCGTTGGTTTATCCCTGGAGACCCTGCGCGGTTGCCGGGACGTTAAAATCCAGGCACTAACAGTCTCCAAATGATCCCACTGGGAGCACGCAGACACTGAACATAAGTCACGTCGCTACACAAACCGGGTCCTATCATCATTAGTCACTTCTTTATGTCCGCGGTCTGTACTGATAGCCACTTCGCGAGAGACGGAATTGTCCACTTACGGCACAGATCTACAGCAACAGACACGATTCTGTTGTCTGGGAATAAAATATTTTTGGAAAAAAAGACAAGAAAAAATGCGTACAGTAACCGACAGTAATAGAAGAGCGGCGAAAGAAACCAGATTAATTCAGCCCCGCCTTCAACAAGGGAGGCTATGCAGAAGACGCGCTTATCTCGTTGTGGAAAAAGAAATGTCATCTTTTTTAAGATCCCGAACAAGACAATGGGTGACCAGAGGAGGGAAAGGGAGGAGGGGGGACTATAAATCTATTCATCTGTCTCCCTGACTTCTGGAATTCCTCTCTCTCGGCTTCCGACTTTGGTCAGAAAGTATCACTTTGTTGTCAGCTGACGGAGACAAAAGGGGTCATCAGTTCCGCTTGACCTGCTAGTTAATTAGTGTTGCACAGGAAGTAAGTATAGTCATTCTTTGGCTCACAAACAAACAAGGATGCATAGCCGACGTCAGAATTAAGAGAGAGACTCCGACTGTATGGGTGTGCGGCTTCTTCTTCTTCTTCTTTGGCTTGACTGGGTGTTAAAAACAATTAATTACTTCCGTCTTACTTTTTACACTTCTTCTGTCTACGTTTTGACACTTTGCACAAATTATTTGCACAGTATGAGGTTTGGTGTGCGACAAATGCAATGTTATGCTATCATACATTATTTGGGGGGGGGGGGGGGGTTCTGTATACAATTTTGTTGATTTTATAAAGCGCACGCGTGAGCACACCCACTTATACACACACACACACACACAAAACACACACACACACACACACACACACACACACACACACACACACACACACACACACACACACACACACATACATACTCAGACACACAGGCACGCACACACACGCATACACACGCACGCATGCACTTACGCACGCACGCACACGCACGCACGCACCCCACCCCACCCCACCCCACACATACACAAACACACACACACATACACACACACACACACACACACACACACACACACACACACACACACACACACACACACACACACACACAATGAGAAAGCACTGGTGCTGTTTGTAGATTTGAGTTTGTAACGCAGCTTTGAAGGCATGCATTCAAGACTGCAAAGAACGTGACAATTAAATGTCAGAATGGAGAGAATTCCATTGCTTCGGAGCACACTTTGAAAAAAATAACTGGCCAAAGGTATTACTTTTAATTGGGGAATACGAAGTATCCGTGTGTCTGCAGAAGGGTCAAGCTGCCTGGAACAGGTGTACACAATGAGAAGGTCAGAGAAACAGGCAGGAAATGAGACGAAAAAGAAGCTGTGACAGATAATTGACAGTTTGTAGGTTACAGCACCGCGGTCGAATCGGTAAACTTTCAGTCCAGGTCGCGGTGCCTGCACAGAGGCTAGCTCCAGGATATGGGTTAAGGCGGCACGACAAAACCGGACACCAACTTGCAGCAAAGCACAAGACGAAATAAAACTGCAAAGACTTCTTGCCAATTCAGCATACAGAAAGGAACGAAACTAAAACTGCAAAGACTGTTCTTGCCAATTCAGCATACAGAAAGGAACGAAACCAAAACTGCAAAGACTGTTCTTGCCAATTCAGCATACAGAAAGGAACGAAACCAAAACTGCAAAGACTGTTCTTGCCAATTCAGCATACAGAAAGGAACGAAACCAAAACTGCAAGGACTGTTCTTGCCAATTCAGCATACAGAAAGGAACGAAACCAAAACTGCAAAGACTGTTCTTGCCAATTCAGCATACAGAAAGGAACGAAACTAAAACTGCAAAGACTGTTCTTGCCAATTCAGCATACAGAAAGGAACGAAACCAAAACTGCAAAGACTGTTCTTGCCAATTCAGCATACAGAAAGGAACGAAACCAAAACTGCAAAGACTGTTCTTGCCAATTCAGCATACAGAAAGGAACGAAACCAAAACTGCAAAGACTGTTCTTGCCAATTCAGCATACAGAAAGGAACGAAACCAAAACTGCAAAGACTGTTCTTGCCAATTCAGCATACAGAAAGGAACGAAACTAAAACTGCAAAGACTGTTCTTGCCAATTCAGCATACAGAAAGGAACGAACCAAAACTGCAAAGACTGTTCTGCCAATTCAGCATACAGAAAGGAACGAAACCAAAACTGCAAAGACTGTTCTTGCCAATTCAGCATACAAAAAGGAACGAAAACCAAAAATGCGAAACACGACAACTCACAACAAGGCACAAAACGAAAGATGAATGCAAAGAAAATGTTTGCCATTAAGCATAGAGAAAGGGGCGAAAACCAATGCAAAACCCTGTCCCTAATATAGTAACAGTCCGTACGGTTTGCGTGTACGTAAAGCACGATTGAAACAAAACAAACACTGCAAAACAAAACAGCTTATAACAGAACACGGAATGAAAGAACAATTACAAAGAAATATTTTGCCATTAAGCTACAAAAAGGAACGGGATCAGACTCTACAGTTACAGCTACACATAATGATAAAAAAGAAAGACTGCAAAGAAAAAACATGAAAAAAGAGACGACAGCTTCTACAAAAGGGAACAACTTTGTCAAAAATAATAAATGTCAGTATTATTACTGGGATACTGGGAACCTTTGAAACGACTTGAAAAATTAAAGTGTAGTAATCGGGCAACAAAATGGTGGAAACGGAACTCGAATGTTTAAGAAAAAGGCAACTTTTTTTTTCTTTCTTTCTTTCTTTAAAAAAAATATTTGTTATCAAGTGTGTCTATTATTATCAGTTTAAATGCTTTTGACGTTGTTCTGGTGTTCTTTCTACATTTTTTTATTTTATTAATGAGCCTTAGTACTTAGCTGATTTGCCCTGTGATGGATAATTAAAGCATATCGACTTTAAAAAGAAAGAAAAAAGAAAAAAAAGAAAGGCTGACGAAAGCCCATAAAGCTAACAATAATATATACGACATAAAAGAGCGCTGAGCGAAAATTGCCGTACTTGACCTTTCGTCTTCTTTCTCTTCGCGTCCTCTTTTCTTTCTTTCCGCCTTCTTTTCCACCCCAACCCTCACCTTTTTTCTTTTCTTTTTTTGACCGGGGGGTATTGTGTTGCTCTCTCTCTCTCTCTCTCTCTCTCTCTCTCTCTCTCTCTCTCTCTCTCTCTCTCTCTTTCTTTTTTTCTTCTTCTTTCTTTTCCTGTTGTCTATCCGCTACTGTTTTGTTCGTTTTGTTTCGCTTGTATGCTTCATGACTTTTTTTCTTATCTTTTTTTCTACTCTTCTTATTTTGAATCAGTCCATTATGTCTCTTAATATTTTGTTGAAATGCTTTTTATACATGCTTTCTATTATTAATCCAGCTTTTGTTTCACTAAATGTTTCTGTTTTTCGTCTTCTTTTCTTGCTGCTGATCCATCCCTACTCTTTTTTTCTTTGGGTCTGTTCCTTCCCCCAATGTTTTTTGTCTGTTTTTTTTTTTTTCTGTTTCTTTTTCCTTTTTTTTCTTCCTTTTTTTTTCTGTTTTTTTTTTTTTTTTTTTTTTTTTTCTTTCTTTTAGTCTTTTCGTTGGTTTTTCTACCTGGGTTTTATGACTTGCCTTTTATAAGCTATTCTCTCTCTCTCTCTCTCTCTCTCTCTCTCTCTCTCTCTCTCTCTCTCTCTCTCTCTCTCTCTGTATGCACGTTTTCGTGTGTGTGTGTGTGTGTGTGTGTGTGTGTGTGTGTGTGTGTGTGTGTGTGTGTGTGTGTGTGTGTGTGTGTGTGATTTTCCAACAATAAGAGTGGTCTTTCGCTGTTTTTTGTTTGTTTGTTTGTTGTGGTGGTTGTGGTTCTTTTCTGTTTTGTTTTTGTTTGTTTTGCTTTCTTTCTTCTTTTTTTCTTTCTTTTTTTAAGAAGAAGAAAAAAAAGCCAAACTTACCACAATGACCCAGGATCTGCTTGCCCCCATGATGAGCACGAAATGCAGCGACAGCAATCAGGTACTGCCTGTCCGTCTGTCCGCCTGTCCGTCTGTCCGCCTGTCCGTCTGTCCGCCGGTCCGGGCTGTAGGCCTCTCAGTGGAGATGTATCTAACAGAAAGCAGTCACTGTGTCTGTGGAACAAACCCCTACTTAACGGTCGGTCCCAGAAAGCTACTTTCCCGTCGGCGCACCCCACGTCTGTCGCAATTAAGAAAGAATTAGACACGAGGGCTTTTGTAGTGCCTTGACCATAGCTTCAGCCATCGTGTCACCGCAGCCGCCTCGTAAATACGGAGGATGCGGGGAGGAGGGGTGAGAGAGGGGGTGGCGAGGAGGGAGGGGGGTGGATGTGGGCGGTGGGTGATAAAATATTAGTGTTGTAGGTTGCCACTGCTTATAATAATCAACAGACTGACATGTCGACTTTTCGACTCTTTCGGGTTTTGCCGGTTGTGGGGATGCGTGTCAGGAGAGGTCGCCGCCTTCCACGTAACGTGCTGGGGCTGACTTCTTGACGATAACGCTGGGAAAATCAAACACACACACGCAAGACGCACGCCTCACGCACGCACGCACGCGCGCACTCACACACACACACACACACACACACACACACACACACACACAACACACACACACACACACACACACACACGCACGAACACACGCATCACGCACGCACGCACGCACTCACACAAACACACACACACACGCACGCACGCACGCGCGCTCACGCACACACACACACACACAGGTATACACACACGCACGTACACACGCACGTACACACACACACACATGCACGCATGCACGCACGCACGCACACACACACACACACACACACACACACACACACACACACACACACACGTATACACACACGCACGCACACAGGCACACACACACACACACACACACACACACACACACACACACACACACACACACACACATGCGCGCACAGATATACACACGCTTACGGATCAGTCACGGGGGCTACAGACTGGTGGCTGTGATAAAGAGGGACAGTAAGGAGACTCAGACTGGTGGCTGTGATAAAGAGGGACAGTAAGGAGACTCAGACTGGCGGCTGTGATAAAGAGGGACAGTAAGGAGACTCAGACTGGCGGACTGTGATAAAGAGGGACAGTAAGGAGACTCAGACTGGCGGACTATGATAAAGAGGGACAGTAAGGAGACTCAGACTGGCGGACTGTGATAAAGAGGGACAGTAAGGAGACTCAGACTGGCGGACTGTGATAAAGAGGGACAGTAAGGAGACTCAGACTGGCGGACTGTTTGAAGCAAGCTGTTCCAGTAGCCGGGACAGCGTAAGAGAGAAGTGAAGAGGCACAAGGGGCAAAAGAGACAGATGTGGGAGAAGACAAGAGACAGAAGGTGGCGATGACAGAAGCGGGAGAAGAGACAGAAGGGGAAAAATGAAGAGACAGAAGAGAGAGAAGACAAGAGACAGAAGGGGGAGAAGACAAGAGACAGAAAGGGAGAAGAGAAGAGACAGAAGGGGGAGAAGAGAAGAGATAGAAAGGGAGAAGACAACAGACAGAAAGGGAGAAGAGAAGAGACAGAAGGGGGAGAAGAGAAGAGACAGAAAGGGGAGAAGAGACAGAAGAGGGAGAAGACAACAGACAGAAAGGGAGAAGACGAGACAGAAGGGGGAGAAGAGAAGAGATAGAAAGGGGAGAAGAGACAGAAGAGGGAGAAGACAAGAGACAGAAAGTGAGAAGACGAGACAGAAGGGGGAGAAGAGAAGAGACAGAAGAGAGAGAAGACAAGAGACAGAAAGGGAGAAGACGAGACAGAAGAGGGAGAAGAGAAGAGACAGAAGGGGGAGAAGAGAAGAGACAGAAAGGGAGAAGACGAGACAGAAGGGGGAGAAGACAAGAGACAGAAAGGGAGAAGACGAGACAGAAGGGGGAGAAGACAAGAGACAGAAAGGGAGAAGACGAGACAGAAGGGGGAGAAGACAAGAGACAGAAAGGGAGAAGACGAGACAGAAGGGGGAGAAGACAAGAGACAGAAAGGGAGAAGACGAGACAGAAGAGGGAGAAGACAAGAGACAGAAAGGGAGAAGACGAGACAGAAGGGGGAGAAGACAAAAGACAGAAAGGGAGAAGACGAGACAGAAGGGGGAGAAGACAAGAGACAGAAAGGGAGAAGACGAGACAGAAGGGGGAGAAGACAAGAGACAGAAAGGGAAAAGACGAGACAGAAGGGGGAGAAGACAAGAGACAGAAAGGGAGAAGACGAGACAGAAGAGGGAGAAGACAAGAGACAGAAAGGGAGAAGACGAGACAGAAGGGGGAGAAGAGAAGAGACAGAAAGGGAGAAGACGAGACAGAAGAGGGAGAAGACAAGAGACAGAAAGGGAGAAGACGAGACAGAAGGGGGAGAAGAGAAGAGATAGAAAGGGGAGAAGAGACAGAAGAGGGAGAAGACAAGAGACAGAAAGGGAGAAGACGAGACAGAAGGGGGAGAAGACAAGAGACAGAAGGGGGAGAAGACGAGACAGAAGGGGGAGAAGACAAGAGACAGAAAGGGAGAAGAGAAGAGACAGAAGGGGGAGAAGAGAAGAGATAGAAAGGGGAGAAGAGACAGAAGAGGGAGAAGAGAAGAGACAGAAAGGGAGAAGACGAGACAGAAGAGGGAGAAGACAAGAGACAGAAAGGGAGAAGACGAGACAGAAGAGGGAGAAGACAAGAGACAGAAAGGGAGAAGACGAGACAGAAGAGGGAGAAGACAAGAGACAGAAAGGGAGAAGACGAGACAGAAGAGGGAGAAGACAAGAGACAGAAAGGGAGAAGACGAGACAGAAGAGGGAGAAGACAAGAGACAGAAAGGGAGAAGACGAGACAGAAGAGGGAGAAGACAAGAGACAGAAAGGGAGAAGACGAGACAGAAGGGGGAGAAGTTGTCAGAACGGGAAGGGAGTCACAGCTGGACGACGAAGGAAAGGCAGAAGGAGACAGAAATGTGGAGGAGGATGAAAGAGAAAACAGGATACCAATGGAGGTCTGGGTGGAATAAAAACTGGAGAGAGAGAAGGGGGGGGGGAGAGAGAGAGAGAGAGACTCAGACTCAGAAGATTTATTGTTTACAAGTGCTTAAGACTTCTATTTTCTTCTAACAATACAACAGGAACACATTCCTTGTAATTGACGTATAAAGTATGAAATGTTACCCAAAATATGAACGGTAAGTCCGACACACAGTAAGTTACAACATTCACTACAAAGGATACACCACTAGAATACACTAGGCAAACCTAAACGCAAGTGCGTGGGAAAACATACATCAAAACCTGGTAAAGAGCATGAATACACACCTCTCTCTCTCTCTCTCTCTCTCTCTCTCTCTCTCTCTCTCTCTCTCTCTCTCTCTCTCTCTCTCTAACCTACCCCCCCCCCCAACATCCCCATCCACCCATCCGTCCCTTCCTCAAGATCCTCTTTGTAACATGTAGTCACACACGGCCACATGCCTCGTTGGATATCTGACCCCACGGGAATCCTCGGACTATGACCAGTCTATTTCAGTAGCACGTAAATGTCACGTTTTTTACAGGCATGAAATACAAACAATGCAAGGTTCTGACTCGAGTTTTTCTCGTGACACTGCATCTAGAGCGTAAAAGAATGTTCAGTTTGCAAATACCGGTGGATGTAAGAATGTTCAGTTTGCAAATACCGGTGGATGTAAGATTAAGAATGTTCAGTTTGCAAATACCGGTGGATGTAAGAATGTTCAGTTTGCAAATACCGGTGGATGTAAGAATGTTCAGTTTGCAAATACCGGTGGATGTAAGAATGTTCAGTTTGCAAATACCGGTGGATGTAAGAATGTTCAGTTTGCAAATATCGGTGGATGTAAGAATATTCAGTTTGCAAATACCGGTGGATGTATTTCTAAGTTTCTTGTGTAACGGACAGAAGCAAATAAAATGCGCTTCCTCTTCAACTTCAGTTTCACAAAAACTACACAATATTTTGGAGGCATTTCCGTGGACATAGCGAAAGCTATTTGCATTTAGAGGAGAGAGAGAGAGAGAGAGAGAGAGAGAGAGAGAGAGAGAGAGAGAGAGAGAGAGAGAGAGAGAGAGAGAGAGAGAACTGGGGAAATAGGAAACAAGGCGGAATGCGCTCCAAATATCGTGAAAGTGACAAACACAGAAAGCGCTCGCCTATCTTCCTTGCCGTCTGACAGAATCATTTCTCATCGCCGAGAAGAAAAAGGCAGACTTCAGTCCTCCACACCTTCATGCAGTTCCGCTAACGCGCAAGGGGCAACGAACGTAGGTACGTGCCGGTATCATTACAGCATCTGCCAAAAGCCGTCAAAAGTCTGCCTCTGATCAAGCTGAACAGTTACCTCCCTTGTGCCTTGGGGCCACTGCTGGCTTGTAAAGAGCAGCATACAGACTGTTGGTGGGTGTGGACAGCGTTACGGTAACTCCGTGGCCCTCGTGCGTGCGTGCGCGCGCGCGCGCGTGTGTGTGTGTGTGTGTGCGCGCGCGCGCGCGCGTGCGGGTGAGCGGATTGGTGTGTGTGTGTGTGTGTGTGTGTGTGTGTGTGTGTGTGTGTGTGTGTGTGTGTGTGTGTGTGTGTGTGTGTGTGTTTAGGATGGTTTTGTTGCTGTTGTTGTTTTTAGGTGGGTTTTGTTGTTGTTGCTGTTAGCACACGTCACTGTCTGGGCCAATTTGACAAGAAAACCCACCGACCAGAAAGGGGAAAAAAAGCTTGACACGTAAGTAAACATCAGTGGTGCTTAACTTCCACAGAAACCACATGGCTTATTAGGGACGGGGAGAAGGGGGTATGGAGGTGAGAGAAGAGGGAGATTATATACCTGTCGCTACACTGTCACCAGCAGAATGACTCCTGCATTAAGATGGGCTGCGATGAGAGACATTTTAATGTTTCATTAATTGTGAGAGACAAAGTCACAGGACAGTGTCCACAGACCACAGCTTTTGAAGAGAAAGGAGAGCCGAAGAGGTTTCCAACCGAGGTCCCTCTGCTTACCAGCCTAATGCGTGACCGCCAGGCCAAAATATAGGCTCACAAGCTTGACATTTGCACTCAAATGCACTTAAAGCTCTTGAAATCCAAGCAGGCTAACTCTTCCGTACATTTGTGAGTGGTTATCTTTCCTGGCGAGGTCGTGCAGGACGAAAATAGACTGGGATACGGGATTAAAAACACGAAGCTGGGGTTACGCGTGTCTCGTAAAGATGGACACAAAAAGTGCCACAGACGGGGATGCAGTGAGAAACAGTTAAGACCGTCTGTCTTCGTCAGACACACGCACGCTCATACTCAACGCTTCAGCCGCAAAACCCATGGCTTTCGCTCTTTCTCACACTTCAGCCCCCACATCTGAAACAAATAGTAGTAGTAGCAATTGGATTTTAATGTCCTGCCAACCACACAGGATCACCTCAGGACAGTCAAACTCTGGTCATAAGCAAATACATATTTCTAAACTCTTCTCACATATATATCAACCTTCTGTCAAGTCAATCTAAAAAACCAATCACTACGCAAACATAAAACTTACATACACAAACATCAGACACAGATTGTCGAAGAGTTACCCCTGTTAAAAGAGCACATGCTGGTATCGTCGACCATTCCGTCTACTTTATTAATACCAGATTAAAGGAAAAAAGAAAGAAAAAGAAAAAAAAGAAGAAACAATCTCCCCCAAAATAGCTACTCTCTTCTCAGAATATTTCAGCTAAGAAACACTGCCCTTCACCCCAAATCAGTCTGTACATTGCGCGCGCGCGTGCGTGCGTGTACGTGTGTGTGTGTGTGTGTGTGTGTGTGTGTGTGTGTGCGCGCGTGCGTGCGTGCGTGCGTGCGTGCGTGCGTGCGTGCGTGCGTGTGTGTGTGTGTGTGTGCACCTTGCACATAGTTATGCTTAAACCCTTGTTGATGTCTACATTACGTGTTAGGTTTTGTTAACTTGCTGGTAACATTTTCCATCTCGATGTACATTATGTCTAACATTTTCCATCTCGATGTACATTATGTGTCACATTTTCCATCTCGATGTACATTATGTGTCACATTTTCCATCTCGATGTACGTTATGTGTCACATTTTCCATCTCGATGTACGTTATGTGTCACATTTTCCATCTCGGTGTACGTTATGTGTCACATTTTCCATCTCGATGTACGTTATGTGTTACAGTGTTTGTTCAGCACTTTTATTGCTTTGCAGGCGCTTTACAAATTTTCATTAATTATTATTAACAATAATAATGATAATAATAATAATGGAGGTGATTTGTATTGCAGTATATATAAGGGTGAGCAAACTACTCTTTACAAATGCAAAATAATTAGATCGATCAAAAAATAATATAAACATAATTATTGTATTCCTCCACACACACACACACACACACACACACACACACACACACACACACCCAACACAGGGACGCGCGCGGGTGCACAGAAGAAGTGCAACGTCAAAAGACAGGATTAAGACAGGATTAAGACAGGATTAAGACAGGATTACAAGAATATTTATTTGCCACTGACATTAAAGGTGCACAGGAATTTGTCTTGGTGACGTTCCAAATAGACACACTAATACAAAGTAACCATGTATAAACAGTATAAATAAACAAATTAAATTTAGCAATGTAAACATTCATTCTTGCAATGTAAACTATCACACACACGCATGCTCTCTCTCTCTCTCTCTCTCTCTCTCTCTCTCTCTCTCTCTCTCTCTCTCTCTCTTGCTTTATTATTGCTCAGTTCGTATGATGTGATGTTTTAGACAGAAATTAGTTTGTTTTGTTTTTAAGTTGTTTTTTCTCCAGCGTATTTAAGTGAATTTTGTTGATGTATTGAGTGTTGCTGTGTTTGTCATCAGGGACAGATTTGAAAAAAAGCCGACACGTGCTTAAATCTTTATCCCTGTGTAATAAAGTATTATCTTATCTCTCTCTCTCTCTCTCTCTCTCTCTCTCTCTCTCTCTCTCTCTCTCTCTCTCACACACACACACACACACACACACACACACACACACACACACACACACACACACACACACACACACACAACACACACACTGTCACTCACACACACACACACACACACACACACACACACACACACACACACACACACACACACACACACACACACACTGACATGCAATACAGTTTCGCAGTTTCGCACAGTTGGGATGCCAGCAACCTGCACATCCGACCTTTAAATATGCACACTAAAACAAGCCACTTCCAAGTCACAGTAAATCACAGTGACAGAAAAACGTTTTTGTAGTACATGCATTATGGAGGATGGCAAAACGTCAGCTCCGACTAAAATGGAACAGTTATGTTGTTGTTGCTGCTGCTGCTGCTGCTGCTGCTGCTGCTGCTGCTGCTGCTGCTGCTGCTACGCAGTACATTTCTTGTCGCTGTTCCTGATTGTTATGCCTGTGATTGTAACTTGTTTTCGTTAGCATCTTGGTGGAAACAGCCAGAGAGGAAACTTACTTGTTTAAGATAAGGTAGCAGTAGCAGAACGTGCACCCAATTTTGTGAGTAAAACCGCAGTCTGTAAATCGGTGGTCGAAAATCCGTTAGATATTTTTAGAAGGCTAAGTCACAGTCGCCTGGAGCAAAGTTTTCGTTTCTCTGTCAGTGTCGTAAACAAAATGGGTTTTCAGTTCCCTTTCTCCGAAACCGAACTCGCCATTTTGGGGAATGCTACAGTAGTTGCAGCGTCTTTCTGCCTAGGTACAGTGACGTAGTGGATACCGAGCTGCCAATCATTCCGTCTTTCCTTTTCACTACGTCACAAAATATTAATTATATTCCGCGCGAAAAGCCGGAAGAGTGTTTTGTCATAAGTTAAAGTAGAGCGACAGAGCAAAAGATTTGTGAATTCTGGACAAAACAATTTTAGAATAAGTAATGCCGCACGTTCATTGACGACGAGAAACTAATAATCATTAGCCGCAGTTAATATTCAACAGGCATCCCTCTTTCGTGACAGATTCTTCGTGAAGAGACAGGGTGGTGAGGAAGAGGGGCACTGTACTTAGTAAATTGATAGCCTATATATTACGGCCCAGACAAAGTCAGTGGTATGTGTCCCTAGCTGTAATTTGAAATTAAATTTCAGCAGAAGTAAGGCTATACTTAAACTGACACATATTACACCACAGACAGAGTCAGTGACATGTGGCCTGGAACCTGAAATTAAATTTGAGCTGAAGTAAGGCTATACTTAAACTGACACATATTACACCATAGGCAGAGTCAGTGACATGTGTCCTGGAATCTGAAATTAAATCTGAGCAGAAGTAAGGCTATATACTTAAACTGACACATATTACAGCATAGACAAAGTCAGTGGCATTTGTCCTGGAATTTGAAATTAAATTTGAGCAGAAGTAAGGCTATACTTAAACTGACACATAGCATAGACAAAGTCAGTGGCATTTGTCCTGGAACTTGAAACTTAATTTCAGCAGAAGTAAAGGACACGGTTTGTCCTTGTCTCTTCAAGGTCCTGGTAGACTGTCGGCCATTGCTTTCGTCGCCCCCTAACTCCCCCCCCCCCTCCCTCCGGTCCCCCCCCCCTTCCCCCGGATTTATTCATCAAAGGCCCCTCAAGACTCCGGACCCTCTGACCGTCTGTCAAGTCGGACTACAGGCGCCAAGACCGAGCACACGTGCACCACGACATGACAGGGAGACATGCAACAGGTTGTAACCAAACGCCAAGGAGGAGTCATGATAAGCCCTCCCCGCACCTCCGGCCCCAACTCAGCCCGACACCTGTGCCTCACCGACATCTGCTGTGTGGACCATCCACTTGATTTACGTCAAGGTATGTCCTGGGTTGTACGTTGTTTATGTCAACTTGACTCAAACCCCGCAATGCACGGAATCAGTCAGGGTTACTGTTCATAGGTAGTAATTAAATGTATATGAAACATAAGACAAAATAACGTTTACTCGACTATTTCACGGATACAGAAACTTGTTTCATGGCATGCAACATTTTTAACGAATACACACAAATCAGCGGTCCATCAAATAAATGTCCACACACAAACTGAAACACTAGATGCTTCCGCTAACGCCTAACTGTGACGGCAGAGGTCAAGGCCGCAGGGCCGCCGTCAGTCATCACCTGAACTGGCGTCTGCTTTGGTACTGGAATAACAGAGGAGGTTTTCCACAAAGCAGAGTTAGGCAGTATTTCAACGTCACGTCAACAGCAAAGGGTCACCCCAGGTCAGCACAAAACAGAAACTGATCAGGGAGACAGAGACTGGTCAAAAATTACCCAGAAAATGGAGCAAAGCTGCTCACCACATGTTTTCAGAAGACCTGGTTTGATTCTATTGGGGCCAGCTGCCTTGCTCGCGTTTGTTCGTTCAATGTTTGTTCGCCCGAAGATACTTCGGACACTTCGACGAACTATGATTCGTTTCTTAATTGAACTTTTAGTTCGCCGAACATGGTTCGGACAGTCCAAACTTTGCTTCATTCTCAACTGGCTTGTAATGAGATGCAAGCTTCGGCAGACGCGCAGCAGACAGCATGATCGAAAATGTAGGCTAAAGTCAAGTCAATATACTTTAATCATCCCTCACAGGGTAATTCAACTAACTACTATCTCATTCTGGGTCTCCGAGACAAGGCTGCGCCTTCCACAAGTCAACAAATAAACAAATTCCCTCCGAAGCGAGTGAAGAACCTAGCGACACCGCCATCCATTTTTATTTTTGTGTTTTCTTCATTCACAGGAGAGCTCTGCTCTCAGCCAATCAGAGGCAATGATCGTCGAACAGGGCGAATGTTCCCAGAACATGTTGAGCAAAGGTTTTTGGACCCCGAATATAGCTTCGAAGAATACTTCCAACTAGGTTCGCGAAGAAAAGTTGGCCCAATTAAGAACGGGCTTTACTGAAGCTCTCTCAACACATCTT
>OY757544.1:2193189-2197786 GCA_963584105.1 Alviniconcha strummeri
ACCGTAACTTACGGTATTTTACCGGTTAAGATATATACCGGAAACAAAATCAGCAATCGGTCAGATTTTGTTTCTGGTCTGTCCTGTTATTTTGTTTGACGGTTCTCAAAACAAAACACACCACAACAAAAAGCACAGACAGTGCATGTGGCGTGTGTGTGCGTGTGTGTGTGTGTGTGCGTGTGTGCGTGTGTGTGTGTGTGTGTGTGTGTGTGTGTGTGTGTGTGTGTGTGTGTGTGTGTGTGTGTGTGTGTGTGTGTGTGACAAGGACAATGTCCGTAGTACTGCTCTTGAGTAACAACTGAAGCAAAAGAAGTCCAACTTTCTGATCCCAGCTCCACCTCCCTGCTCTTGATCTCTTCTGGGCTATCTTGAGGGTCCAGCACAACCTCACTCCTATTCATCTCGCCTGGACCTGCAAATGAGTCAGACAGAGAGACAGGGACACACAGAGAGTCCAGGCGAGATCAAGAGGAGGGAGGTGAGCTGGACTCTGCGGGGAGAGAAAGTTGCTACAGAGACTAAGATGGCTAGTTCCTTTAAGAGTGGTAAACAAGGGTAAACAAGGTGTCGTTTTCTTCGTCAAGTTTTATTAGTGTCTTCGCCTTAACCTCCATGTCCTGTAGTCACACCGCACAGCCAAGAGAATATAATTTTATTGCCACTGCAAACACTCGTCCAGTCGCCATTCTCCCAGCTGCGGGGAGAGAAAGTTGCTACAGAGACTAAGATGGCTAGTTCCTTTAAGAGTGGTAAACAAGGGTAAACAAGGTGTCGTTTTCTTCGTCAAGTTTTATTAGTGTCTTCGCCTTAACCTCCATGTCCTGTAGTCACACCGCACAGCCAAGAGAATATAATTTTATTGCCACTGCAAACACTCGTCCAGTCGCCATTCTCCCAGAGATGTTGGGAGCGTGAGCTGCAGGGAAGAGTAGCCGTCCTTTGTCACTTATTAATAGCTCGCTGTTTTATCAGATGCCCAAGGGCGATTACTGTAGGCTTATGGTTGTCGACGGATGGTCTCCCCTGGCCAGGGGCGTGGTGATCACCAGTGTTGCGCAGAAAGAAAGATAAACCATTATGCACAGGTGTATTGTTGTCGACGGATTGCCTCCCCTGGCTAGGGGCGTGGCGATCACCTGTTTTGAGCAGAAAGAAAGATAAACCATTATGCACAGGTGTAAAGGTCCAAGTGATTGCTCATTAATTTTAGGTAGGACAGTCAAATCAAGTACGTGGGTACCACATATGGAAAACAAAGAAGCAAAATTGTGCACGTTTAAGCGATTCACAGTTTAAGAGTGTACAAACAAGATAAAACATAATAATAATAATAAAATATGTCATTCATTGTTGCACCTGAAAGAAAAGAAATAAAACACGAGCTCCAAGCACAGAACACCATCACATTAGTCTCCATCACAGAACACCATCACATTCGTCTCCATCACAATAGTCTCCGGTTTGGCCTAGCGGTAAGGCGTTAGGCTCGTAAGCAGAAGGACCTCGGTTCGATACCGCTCCGGCTCTCCTTTCTCTTCAGAAAGGTTGTGGTTTGTGGACACTGTCTTGTGACTTTGTCCATCACTTTCTACTGAAACATGTGTAGCGACAGTGTAGCGATAGGTATATAATCTCTTTCTGTAGCAATAGGTATATAATCTCTTTCTGTAGCAATAGGTATATAATCTCCTTCTTCCCCCACCTCCATACCCCTTTCCCCCCTTCTTCCCGTCCTTAATAAGCCTCGTGGTTTCTGTGGACGTTAAGCACCATGTTTACTTACTTACATTAGTCTCCAAGCACAGAACACCATCACATTAGTCTCCATCACAATAGTCTCCATCACAATAGTCTCCAAGCACAGAACACCATCCCAATAGTCTCTAAGCACAGTACACCATCACGTTAGTCTCCAAAGACAGTACACACACACACATACACGCGCGCACACGCACACACACGCACGCATGTACGCACGCACGCACACAACACACACACACACACACACACACACACACACACACACACACACACACACACACACACACACACACACACACACACAGCGAAGAAATACAAGCATCAGTAAAAGCTAATACAACTGCACAATTAAGACAATGATTATGAACGACTAATAAAACTAGCTTACAGTAATACGTTTGTATAACTGTGCTGAAATCAAAGTGCATTTTAAAAGACAATAAACAGCGAACGAAACAATAGTAAATGAACGATGGACAATCAATACAGCAGCGTACACACAATATAAATACAGTCACCATGACTCTAACAACAGCTCAGTGAATGAAAACCCCAATATTTGACAGAGCCATAGGTTGCTAGACAAAACAGCCCTCCGTATCATGTCATGTTGCTAGTCAATGTTCTGTTATAGTTTGCATGCTTCGTTACCTGTCCGTGGAGCAGTGACCTCGCGTTGCTTGGTGACAGGGGTCGAAGCGAGACAGTCTATTAATCAATTTGAGCTGCACGTGCGTGGCTATGACGCCAATCACAAACAACGAGCAAACTATACGTAAATGGCGTTCTGTTTGAACTACCCAGAACTCTGGACTCGCGTGTATACCTGGTGTTGTTTAGCTTTGACTCAACAATATGTTTGTCTTGCGCCTCGGCGCTCCCCCCGCCAAACCCTCCCTTTCCCTGCCTTCCCCTCACACCCGCCAAACCCTCCCGCACTTCCCTTGAACCCCGCCAAACCCTCCCCACTTCCCTTGAACCCCGCCAAACCCTCCCCACTTCCCTTGAACCCCGCCAAACCCTCCCCACTTCCCCTGAACCCCGCCAAACCCTCCCCACTTCCCCTGAACCCCGCCAAACCCTCCCATCTCCCCGACCCTTGCCAATCCCTGCTTCGCCGTCTGTTCTACGCAAAAATGAAATGGAAAGGGGGGGAAGGACGGGGGGGGGGGGGGAGAGAAGGAGAGAGAGAGAGAGAGAGAGATAGAGGGCGGGGGGGGGGGGGGGGGGGGAGGGGTAGGGGGAGAGAAGAAGAAAAGTGTCAAATATATTTTCTTTTCTTTACTTGTTTGTTTGTTGTTGTTATTATGGTTCTGTTGTGTATTTTCTTTTCTTTACTTGTTTGTTTGTTGTTGTTATTATGGTTCTGTTGTGTTTTTTCTTCTTCTATTATTAAAAGGTCAGAATTACTTTTTTAATTCACACACACACACACACACACACACACACACACACACACACACACACACACACACACACACACACACACACACATACACACACACACACACACAATACACACACAGCATGCACACACGGGCGCGCGCGCGCACACACACACACACACATGCACGCACGCACGCACGCACGCACGCACGCACACACCATCACCACTACTACCACCACAAAAAAACAAAAAACAAAAAAACAAGAATAATGTCGTTTGTGGTCGCACCGTATTTTTACAAACATTCGTGCATTACCGTGGCTTTAGAGAGATAAGCCAGATGGCAGGCTAACAAGCGCCAACAGGGGCTAGAGTCCACTACAGCTTCAAGAAATGGATCTGACATCTGCACTGCTGAGCGTCAACAAGGCCTTAAGAAGGGAGGCTGGCAGCTTCGGGTCAAAGGGCGACTTGGACCTCGGCTGGCCTTGTTCCACGTCAAAAGCTTGAAAGATCACACTCAGTGACCAGTTCCGGTCCCAGATAATCACAGCTGTTCTTTGACACAGGACATAAGACATATGTCATCAGACATGATAATCTTATTTCGCCAAGTGAAACGCAAGGAATGTATGTATCTCGGTGTTGGTCGATTCATTCATCGTCACTGTCACACTCACACTCCGAGCACCGCTTTCCAGCACCTTCTTTGAAGGAAGGATGTCGTAAAACAGCGCTTGGAGTTTGTGTCACACTATGCAAGAATACAGTTATATTTCCCCAAACGAGCCATTGTGCCAGTTGCTACTGCGGGGACTTGCCTTCCGACCCAAAGCCTCAGGAAAGAAATGAATCACGTGTAGTTTACCAGGTAAACAATGTTAACAAGCGACGTGTGTGTGCGCGTGCTTGTGGAACCCCCACCCACCCACCCATCCCCCACCCAGACCCCTCCCTCCTTCCTCCAGAACGTGTGGTATCTAACAATGCTTAAAAATAAGAAAATAAGTAAAAGAACTGTTCACGCATAAATAACTTCTGTAGACCTGTCGACCTGCCATGTTTTCTGTTCCGTGCTGCTGTCTTCATCCATCTCAAGTCTCCAGGCTACGTAAATTATGCTTTGTCTAGTCAGAATGCTCGTGTATGCGAGTGCCCGTGTGTGCGTTTATAAATAGGAATGTTTTAATGAACAGGCCATCTGCCCGTGTCACTGTGGGTGGTGGGGATGGGGTAAGCAATAACTGTTCAATAATCATCAGTCAATGGAATAATGTTTAGGAAGTACACGCACGCACCCACACACGCACGCACGTACGCACGCACGCACGCACACACACACACACACACACACACACACACACACGCACGCGCGCACACACACACACACACACACACACAGTATACACTCACACACACACACACACACACACACACACACACACA
>OY757544.1:2202986-2225486 GCA_963584105.1 Alviniconcha strummeri
AGTGATAAACATTGGTGTAAACTGGAAAACCAATCTGTGACCAGTTGAAGATTTAAAGCCTACTGGCGTTTGAGAGAATTCAGTCTGCGATGGGAAATCATATACTGATATTATATATATATATAAAATATACAACAATACATCATAAATCCTTCAGTGTTTAAGTAAAGGCAGACACTGAGACGGTGGTGGAAGATTTAAGACTGTTAATTAATACTAATAATGATAGTAAACGCCATTTCTGTGGTGCATGATCTCTAGCCAAATCTAAAGCAGAATGCACTGTACAAAAAGTTGCAAAAAAAAGTGCAAATACATGTGTACAACAGAAAAATAAAAATATTTCCATCCGTAGGACCACCAAATCATGCAAAATTAGATATAGTAATTTCAGTAAATATAACCTGTCCATGACGAAACTGATCTGAACACGCATGTAATAATTCTAATACAAATTGATTTTTTCTGCACACTAAATTAAAGAAGAAGAAGAAAAAGTACAGCAGCATATTCTCTACACACACACGCAACCACATACGCACACACCACATGCACACGCAGGTAGGAAAGATATCTTTTTCTTTATAATAATAATTATATGATGCAAAGTTGAAGACACAAGTCTTTAAGGTTTGCTTGATAATGTGAGTAATTTCAGTTACTGATGGCAGATTTAAGGCCATAATCTGATTATGGCGTTATTATTTCCAGTAAATCCAGTCAGTGATGGACTTTGAAGATTTAAATCCATTAGTGAATGAGTAAATCCAGCCATTGGTGGAGCCATTATAGTGAATTCAATTAGGTGTTGAAGATCTAAGACTAAGAGCATTAGTGTTAAAAAAATTATGAAGTAGTTCTTGGAGTGAATTGATCAGTGACCACAAATCCATCCCTGGGAAAGGTAAACTATTGAATCCTGGATCTACTGCATCATTTACAATGTTCTACCAGCCAGTGGGTTCCTCAGGTAGTCATGCTTTTTGGGTCACAATACACTTTAGACAGCCAGTGACACCAAACAAAGTGTTTGTGCTCCCATGACTGTAGCATTATTGTAAAACCTGTTTCGCTTTTACTGTGCTAGTTTTAGGTTTTGTGTCAAAACAAATCTTCAGCATTTTATGACAGTGTGTGTGTGTGTGTGTGCATACATGTGTGTGTGTGTGTGTGTGTGTGTGTGTGTGTGTGTGTGTGTGTGTGTGTGTGTGTGTGTGTGTGTGTGTGCATACATGTGTGTGTGTGTGTGCATACATGTGTGTGTGTGTGTGTGTGTGTGTGTGTGTGTGTGTGTGTTTCATTAGTCCAACTGTTAGTCCAACTATTATGATGTTATTAATTTAACTTGTTTTCATTATAAGCAAAAAGGCAAATCAAAAAGCAAAAGCAAAACAAACATCTGGAACACTACCATTATTGATTGATTAGTTCTTTGTCTTTTACTTACTCGATGTGCTTGGTATCGATCAAATAGATTTTGCCTTGGCCTTGATGTGCTTACAAAGTTGACAGGATTTTCAGAAGCCATTCACTACTTACAAGTTTACTAACTTCTTACCATAGACCCTAATCATTTGGGTGCTTATTTCACTTTTGTCTTATGAAGATGTAGTTTTGAGAAGACTTTTTTTCTTTTTTCTTTCTTCTTGTGACTAATAATGAATGTGTGTTTGACTGACAGAAAATTGACTCGAATTGATTATGTGTGGCAAGGGGACTAATTATGTGTGGCAATACTGACATGGAGGGGTCTGACTGATTATGTGGGGCAATGCTGGCATGGAGGGGTCTGACTGATTATGTGGGGCAATACTGTGATTATGTGTGGCAATACTGGCATGGAGAGGTCTGATTATGTGTGGCAATACTGGCATGGAGGGGTCAGATTATGTGTGGCAATACTGGCATGGAGGGGTCTGACTGATTATGTATGGCAATACTGTGATTATGTGTGGCAATACTGGCATGGAGGGGTCTGACTGATTATGTGTGGCAATACTGGCATGGAGGGGTCTGACTGATTATGTATGGCAATACTGTGATTATGTGTGGCAATACTGGCATGGAGGGGTCTGACTGATTATGTGTGGCAATACTGGCATGGAGGGGTCTGACTGATTATGTATGGCAATACTGTGATTATGTGTGGCAATACTGGCATGGTGGGTCTGACTGATTATGTGTGGCAATACTGTGATTATGTGTGGCAATACTGGCATGGAGGGGTCTGACTGATTATGTGTGGCAATACTGGCATGGAGGGGTCTGACTGATTATGTGTGGCAATACTGGCATGGAGGGGTCTGACTGATTATGTGTGGCAATACTGGCATGGAGGGTACTGACAGTTGACAGACAGGTCATGTACTGGTACGTGGGGGGTGCTTTAATTTATCAAATGACAGTGGGTTGGGAAGAGTGAGATAAATGGATCAGACGCATAGTTCGTGACCTAGCAGCAATTGGCATTTCAGACTGGACAGGCCGTTGTGTTTACTGAGCTTGTACAACAAACTGACCACGGCCAGTTAGTTACGCCCACAGTACGTCTAGGATTTTCCGGTTATTGGCTTTAGTTCTAATGGGTGTCCTCAGCGTTGGGCGGCTCTGACGTCACTAGTCTTTGAAAGGGACAGTAAAAATAACCCGGGGAAGTCACGCTCTAACCTCTTGCTGGGGTCAGTATACGTGTATGGGTAATTGGTGTGTGTTCCACTTCTCTGTCCAGGGTCAAGTCAAAGGCCTTAGGTTGTGTAACACTACTCTCTCTCTCTCTCTCTCTCTCTCTCTCTCTCTCTCTCTCTCTCTCTCTCTCTCTCTCTCTCTCTCTCTGGCTCCAGCTTCTTACCCCGCCCCGACAATACAAAGACGTTTGAATACAAGGACCTTTGCATTGAAAGAGTTTTTAGTGTGGAGAACAGTCCAAGTGACGTCCCTTGCACACACACACGCACGCACACACACACACACACACACACACACACACACACACACACACACACACACACACACACACACACACACACACACACACACACACACACAGGCAGGCAGGCAGCATCATCTTTCTAGGCTCTTAAAGTGTGCGCAACAGGATGTTGCCAACATAAATGTCAGACGCGCTGAAGGCTAGCGGCGCAGCAGAGCGGGAGACAGATCATTATAACAGGTTCGTTTAAGCTTGACCCTTTCCCGGCTGAAGAGTCTGTGGTGCTGATCAGGTGCAATAGCTCTTCCATTCTGGAAGGCGGGTCAGGCTCACCAGAAGTGTTCATTGATTCAGAGATTTTGCTCCACACGAGGTGTGTGTGTGTGTGTGTGTGTGTGTGTGTGTGTGTGTGTGTGTGTGTGTGTGTGTGTGTGTGTGTGTGTGTGTGTGTGTGTGCTGGAAGGGGGGTGGGGAGGGATTTAAGCAGACTGTATAAAATACGCCATCGTAAAGGCAAAGCGAAAAGCGCTTTGTCAAAAACTGTCGGTGACGTCTTGGGGGCATGGCTGAGTTAAAGGTTATTCAACAACTGCACACGTACGGCACTTCAACACCCGTTGCCGGTTGATGAGTGACAATTAACAGTCTTAAGCTGGACTGGTATTGGATTTTTCACCTACCTCATTTTTTTGTTTGTTTTTGTGTTGGCGTCTCGGGTAATAATGTGCTGGTCGCGACGTGTTGCTGCGTCCTGTGAGGTGACCCTGTGCGGTTGACAGACGTAACAACCCCTCCCCCACCCCCCACCCCCCAAAAAAACCCCCAAAAAAACAACCGATCGGGTACTCCCAGCTTCCGCGCTTTTTTGTTGCTTTTTTTCTTTTTCCTTTCCTCCATCAACAGGGAAGTGTTCGGGCCAGATTTGTTTTTCTTCAAGGATGTGTTTTGACCACATTAAGATTAGATTTTCGTCAACAAGGAAGTATTTTGACCAGATTCGTTTTTCGTGAAGTTAGTGTTTTGTTTTTCTTCAACAAGGAAGTGTTTCAGTTTGTCCAGATCTCTATACTTTCGGCTTGGACATGCGTGTAAACACTTCTTCTTCTTCTTCTTCTTCTTCTTCTTCTTCTTCTTCTTCTTCTTCTTCTTCTTCTCCTCCTCCTCCTCCTCCTCCTCCTCCTTCTTCTTCTTCTTCTTCTTCTCTCTCTCTCTCTCTCTCTCTCTCTCTCTCTCTCTCTCTCTCTCTCTCTCTCTCTCTCTCTCTCTCTCAGTTTTTATATAGAAACCATTACGGGGAACTCAGTACACTATACAAGACGATGTCTGCAGGCGGTATAGTGATATCGATTAGTTCTCAGGAGCAGGATCCAGCAAGGATAGTTCATTGTTCACGCCGGAATGGAATGGAAAGGGAAGCTTTTAAGAGGCAACCACTAGTAAGACTACTCCCCCACTCTCTCTTCACCGTGCTTCCAGAGACTAGCGGTGACCACGATCCACGTTTTAGTCTGTGGAAGTAGTCCCTGTAAGCGTAAGAGAGCCAGTTTTCTTGCCATCCATCCACGGCTGCGATAGGCGGAATGCTAAAGAACCATCTGGGGCACGACTTTATCTTCCAGCCAGTCAGAGGAATTCAGATTTCCGCAACAAAACAAAACAAAAAAACAAAAACAAAAAATTGATGACAATAATAACCGGATACTCGTTGTGTTCTGACTGACGTCAGCTTCACACTAGGAGATTTGGTCAGTGGTGTTCGGCCCGGTCTCTCTGCAGCGACTTCTTCAACCGCCGACATGACCAACAGTCACGTATGCTATCGCTGAATGACATCGTTTACTTCCACCCCGAGTCGTGACCGCTCTTCTGGATCAATGGCCCTCTTTTTTGTATTGATTGGACGTGTCTTTTGACCTTACTGAACGCTAGAAGTGTCAACGCGGTTATCTTTCACTGAGGTTTACGCGACCGGTTTCGTGCAGGGCTGGAGCTGAAAGTGAAAGTCGATGAATATTCAGCGTCTGAATGAATGAATGATTTATTTTTATATAGCGCATACAAAAACTTCCACACAAAACCTTGCGTGTTCACAGCGCCAAATACACTCAGTGCATACATGTAAGCTCTCGCAAGCTAAAAACTACCAAAGGACACTCATACCAGAAAATACAAACAGCCCCTACCCACCCACGCCTTCCCAAAAATGCAGCTATACATCGCAGTTAAATGTAAAAGTATATACAGAGTAGCTCGTAACTCCAGCATATCCCCTGCCTCCTCCACCCTTCCTTCCCGTGCTCCCCAGAGGTGGGCTGCTGCGGACGCAGAAATTAAAGTCCCCTGTGTTGAGAACGTTGAGATGATAGATGTTCAGCCTTTAAGGCGTGGAGTAGGTCAAAATATAGCCACGCGTGCTTTGCCCACTGCCAGAAATTTCTTCCTTGTCCTAATTTCAACCTTAGCGGTGGTCCATTCACCTTGACTTCTTTTTCAGATCCTCTGCTTGAGTTTTAACTGCGTTAGATTTGCAGACGTAATTTCGCGTGTGTGCCCGCGGAATAAAATAAGTCACCCTGCTCATAGTCACAAGCGATTTAAGCAGGTTCAGTCCCGTGGTGAGTACCTACGAAATGCAAGTAGGTACCAACACATGCGTTATGGTGCATTGATAGCTAGAGGGCTGGTTTTTGATGTTGTGGCAGACAATTCGGCAGATTGAAATTTGGTGGCTTGTGTTTTGAACTGGTGTAAAAGAGTTTTGAAAGAGTAATTCGTTGTGAGGTGACCCAGTGCGGGTGACGGGAAATTCAAATTCAAAAGGTAGCCAACTCCTGGTGCTCTTAATTTCTCTTCACGGCGTCTTATCTGCGCATGGGCGCTGCCATGTTGGACTAGTGTTGATTGGTTTCAGGGCTGTGCACTGAGTTCTTTCACGCTTTCTCACTCAACTGTTTTAACGGAAGTATTGCTCAGGAAGCCTCAAGACTTGCCCATACCATTGTTTTCAAGGCATAAGTCGTAATCGGTGTCGTGGGTCAGGAAACTTGTGAATTGATCACCCCTTTCGAGCCTCTGGGCACTCCCTCCAAACCCACAACACACCCTGAGTCTATCCTTCCGTCAGACCTGGTCTGAGCCTCAGTAAATTCACGCGCAGGTCACGCGAAATGCACGCAAACAGCACTAGCCCGTGCTATAGGTAGGGGATCGTGGAGTTGATGTCAGATTATTATGATTGGCTAGTTGGTTCTGGTGCAACGTATACATATGCTCAGACGCCACAGCTCATAATATACATATATATACGATCAGAGGTGTGTGAAAGTCGAGATGGCCGTCCTGGGCTCCCCGTCCCTAATAATCCTTGTTGCCTCTGTGGCATTAACGCATCCTTGAACTAGAGACACCTCACTTGCCGTTACTAGCATCCCTGGCACCTAGTCCGGCGGAGCATCGATCTGTGAAACGGCCCAGCTGGCCTCAGTGCCCAGGGTCTCAGTCAAACGGGCCGCGCCGGACCGTTGCATTATTTAGGTCTTGCCTCATTCGTACCTTGCTGCTCGCTGCGCCCTCTCCTTGGATGTACGAGGGAGAGAGGAGTCGGTGGGTGGATAGGTGTTGTAGGTGGACGGAATTAACGCTTTTTCTGCCAAGCAGTCTGCCCTGTTAGTGCAGTGGCCTTATAAGTACGTATATATATATATATATATATATAGAGAGAGAGAGAGAGAGAGAGAGAGAGAGAGAGAGAGAGAGAGAGAGAGACACACAGAGAGATATATATACACGCAGTACTCCACTGATTAGCTGAAATTTTGTCCATTAATAATAATAACTAATAATAATAATAATTTATTTTATATAGCACCTCAACAACAATTATATGAGCTGTTAGCGCTGTACAGATCAACAAATGCAATAAAACACTCATCAGTATGTTACTTAAATTAACCTATTGCGGACACAGTATTCAGGGTCCTCTCTTGAGAGCCTGCTGTTCTGCCCTCTCACCTTAAAGTCTGGAGTAGGTCAGAATACAGCCATGCATGCTTCGCCCACTGCCAGGAATTACATCCTTGTGCTCATTTCTACCAGCCCGGTCCATTCAACTCCATTTGTTACAGATCCTCTCCCTACTTATTATACTTTTTGTTGTGCGTGTTTTTAGTGTGCTGTTTCGGCTAATGCAGTTTTCCGTGCGGGTCCACGCAATAAAATAGTCATCCTACTCTTCGTCGTTCTGACTTCGTTACGTTTGCTGTTGTTTGTAGTGTGTCCAGAGCTGATTTTTTTCCTCGTCGTGAGGTGACGGACCGTGTGCGACAGACAGGACGTTAAGTACAAAACCAAATCGACTGGCTCCCCCCATGGGAGAATACATGCAACATACGATTCAATCAAGCGGCCATACAACAGAACATGTCATGTCGTGCAAGTAAATGTGAAGTACTGTACCAAGGACGTCGTACGACGCCCTCGAGGAAAGGGAAGGCGTTGAGGAGGTGCAAAAGAAACCCAGATTTATTGCACTTCACTCGTTAAGCGGTGGCCACGTGCACAGCTGACGGCTGTTGTTAGTGTCAGGCAGTAGGTCAGAATACACAGGATACCCAAGTCTACACAGGAGAAGTGTGCATACAGTAAATCTTTTCTGCATAATCGATATTGTGTGACTCGAGGCTGGTGCTGAAGGGACCATGATGATGTAAACATTATGCACACGAGTCCTCCAGGCGGTGAGATGCCTCCTACATGCGACATCCACTGGCTCTGTTTGGGCGATCGGGGAGCGCGCCCGATGTGCTTGGCAAATAGAGGAGCTGCGATACATTGCCTAGCTAACGGGGACTACACGTTATTTATTCATGAGTGGATGGTATGAGGAGCTTGCGAGGCGGTGCATCTTCAACGGCAAACTCCAAGCACTTCCGTCCTGGAAGGATGCCACAGAGCGAGGCTAAGCTGGAAGTGTGGGTGGTTCACAGGGCGTAGTGTGGCTAAGCTAGGAGTGTGGGTGGTTCACAGGGCGTAGTGAGGCTAAGCTAGGAGTGTGGGTGGTTCACAGGGCGTAGCGAGGCTAAGCTAGGAGTGGGGGTGGTTCACAGGGCGTAGTGAGGCTAAGCTAGGAGTGTGGGTGGTTCACAGGGCGTAGTGAGGCTAAGCTAGGAGTGTGGGTGGTGAGGCTAAGCTAGGAGTGTGGGTGGTTCACAGGGCGTAGTGAGGCTAAGCTAGGAGTGTGGGTGGTTCACAGGGTGTAGCGAGGCTAAGCTGGGAGTGTGGGTGGTTCACAGGGCGTAGTGAGGCTAAGCTAGGAGTGTGGGTGGTTCACAGGGCGTAGTGAGGCTAAGCTAGGAGTGTGGGTGGTTCACAGGGCGTAGTGAGGCTAAGCTAGGAGTGTGGGTGGTTCACAGGGCGTAGTGAGGCTAAGCTAGGAGTGTGGGTGGTTCACAGGGCGTAGTGAGGCTAAGCTAGGAGTGTGGGTGGTTCACAGGGCGTAGTGAGGCTAAGCTAGGAGTGTGGGTGGTTCACAGGGCGTAGTGAGATAACGCAGGGTATCCAAGCGGCTGGCCGAATAGTCAGAGGTCAGGAGCTGTGTGAAAGTCGAGGTGGACGTCTTGGGCTCCCGTCCCTAATAGTCCGTACGGTCTCTGTGGACGTAAAGCAAAATTTTAAAACAAAGCTGGAATCGATTGCTATATTGTGCGCATTAAGCTAGACTTGTAGTATGGAGAGCATTCTATTTACGACGCACAAACCGGGGGAGGGGGGAGGGGAGAGGACAGTAAGATATATGAAACAGGAATATGTGTGTTTTGGGCAAGTTAGGCTGCTGTGCTAGACTTGTAGTATGGAGATCATGCTATTTACGACGCACAAACAGTGCGGAGTGGTGGCGGGGGGAGGGGGGAGGGAGAGGGAATAAGAGACGATACACTTGGAAGTTCATTCATGCTGCTGTGCCGGCCTTTTCGATGGGTAAGAAGCGCATGCTATTTTCTGCGCAACTGTATGGATTTTCTGTGTGGGGCAGAGCGGGGAGGTGGAGTTTGGGGGTAAAGTAGCAGACGATACGGTATATTTGTATTAGGCATTTCAGTGACGCTGCTGTGTTAGTTCGGTTGTCGATTTGGGGCTGGCGTGAAGGGGGAACGGGCGAGGCACCGAGGGAGGGCTGTTAATGAAGTAAGTGTGTTTTTCCTCCGCCCGCTTCGTGTTCAGCTGGGAGTCGGGCCTTCCCGTCTCACTTACGGCTACTGCGCCTGCCCCGTCAGTCTCCATTCAGCGGGTTCGCTCCCCCGTGACGTCACTGTCGCCATGGCAACGATCGATCGGACGGTGGCGTGCCAATAGGTTCAATATTGCCGCCTGAGCCTGCTCTCCCTTCTCTTGACCAGTCAGCCATTTAGTAAAAAAAAGGAAAAAGAAAGAAGCACGCCAAAACGCGGCAACCGTCCCGGTCTGATTTTAGGGCTAACGCACAGCCGGTTCGGCACTTTGTGCCGGCACCCCGGTGTCCATCTTGCTGGCTGATTACCGCGCCTCGCCGTGGCAGTCCAAAACCCAAGTACAGGACGCAGTCGTCGAGGGCCGAAGCCGAATTAGTTGCGCTTTGTGGAGAGTTTTGTAAATTTGTTCTCCCTACCCCCCCCCCCCCCCCCCCAATACACACACACACCCCACTCCCCACGTCCCCATTTTTATAAAGCATTGAAACTGGTTGACACTGCTGCCCGTCTAATGCAGAATCATTCTAATGGTGACAGTGGGGCGTTAAGTAGAGCCTCCACCTCTGGGATTTCAATCCCCGCCGGTACCTCCCCGGAGACGAATCGGCATTCCGCAAGTGGTGAAGTAGCGGTTCATGTCCTCGGATGTCGGTTGACCTGTTACGGACAAATTGTGACCAATGCCGAAGCACGGTTCAGTACTGCTTTACGTCCACGGAAACCGTAAGGCTCGTTAGGACGGAAAGCCCAGGACGGCCACCTCGACTTTCACACAGCTCCTGAACTCTGATATTAAGCAAGTCGAGCGAACCCGTCTATAGTGGTGCCGACCCTCTACAACTGATCACCTAGCAGAAAGGCTGACATTG
Source organism: Alviniconcha strummeri (assembly GCA_963584105.1). Taxonomy (NCBI): domain Eukaryota; kingdom Metazoa; phylum Mollusca; class Gastropoda; family Provannidae; genus Alviniconcha; species Alviniconcha strummeri. Next base: position 2,213,012 of record OY757544.1, read on the forward strand.
ATGCCCGTCGTTCTGGTGGTGACAGTGCAGCGTTAAGTTGGGTATTGCCCCCTTTTATGCCTTCCCCACCCCCCACCCCCCACTCCCACTCTCTGGAGAGAACTCGGCGTTAAACGAGCCGAGCAGGCACCGTCAGTTGTGGCACCCACTCTCACAACTAGTGACACGGCAAAAAGGGTGGCATCGCTGCCTATCTGAACGTAAAATCATTTAGGTCTTGACACTCTGTCTTCCCAGCCTGCATGGTTTCAACCAGCATTTGTTCGAAGACGACTCGGTGTTAAAGAAAATAGCTTCGAAGCAAATCCACCACAGGCACTTGATGCTGAGAGGTTGTTGTTTTTAGTCATGTTCTGGCTTATTGGAAACAAACTAGTATGGACTCCAAAAGGTGCTCAGCAGACCGCTTACAACAGCTTGTGCGTAAAGCAATCAGATGAGGAAAATTAATGAAATCATTTGATACAGTGTACTTTCACACGGTAGAATAATGATCTTACTGTCTGTTTCATTAAAGGGATTAGCTTTCAGTTACCAGTACGCGTCATAGTACTTTCGAAAACGGATCTGCCGTTTATTTGGAGGTTGGCTTTTTTCCACAGTGTTCTTCTTTCTGTTCATTATGTCGTGCTTTCACCCTGCCTTTCTATTATTCTTTTCTTTCTTTCTGTGTTCCTCATTCGTTTATATAGTTTTACTAAACCAGCAGCTGGTTTCATACTTGACGGAGAAGACGTGGATGTATAATTGTGATGAATAGTGTATTATTGGCAACCTGTATATCGGCGTCTGTAGTGGATATAGGGCAGTAGCTCTCCCGTCAGTTGTTACTCGCAGTTCTACCCAGTGTACAGAGGACAGTAAACAACTGGTGTCGGCATAGAATAGGGATGTAGTAATGGCAATGTATGACTTGTGTCGAAGTCGGTGACTGCCCCGGTCAATAATTCAAGTCCAGGGTTCCACTCCTCTCTTTGGCATCTGGACGCTTTTGTGCTGGCCGTAGTTCATCACGAGTAGGTCTCGGCTTCTCCTGATCAATGTCTGGATGACTTCCCGGTATCTGTGGAACACTGGTGGTTCTTCCTTGTGCCGTGTAATTGACAGTGATATGATCATCACATGATCTGAATTACAGTCAGTGTGCTCATTTGTATCGAATTGTGCGAGATGTAAAGGAAAAGGCAAGAGGGTAATAGATAATTGAATTTTGACGCACAGCCAACCACGACGGTTGCTTTAGGAAGAGAAGAAGAAGCAGAAGGTGATGATGATAATGAGTTAGTTAGCAGCTGGTCTCTTCAACGCCTTGACAAGTGCACAAGGTCACCTCAGGACTAACACCCTCCGTCGTAAGGCAATACACTTTGAAAAACATTTTCAGGTCTGAAACTATACCCAAGTCACGCACGCACGCACACACCCACGCATACACACACACACACACACACACACACACACACACACACACACACACACACACACACACACACACACACACACAGAGAGAGAGAGAGAGAGAGAGAGAGAGAGAGACTGAACACATTTTGTTTATCAACGATGTTAGCCCAAAGGCCGACAGACGCATCTGCCATTGCCACAGTAGTACTACTATTAGTACTGATCAAGACAGTTATAATCCTAGAAATTACGGCAAAAAGAGCATAAATGATATATATCTTAGCATATATTGTTATAATGGACACAAAAACACCACCATATACTGGACACAAAAACACCACAACCAAAAGCAGATAAGTAGCCTGTATTTCATTTTTCACCGTTTAACTGTTGTTTACGTTTAAGTGTTGTTTTGTTGCTTGAAAAAGGAACTTACCCCGAAAATTCGCACGCTGTGTTTGTCATATTAAAGAGGCGTTCTTTTTAACCTTTCACGTGTTTTAATCGAGATACACAACTCTAAGTACCACCGGTGAGCTGTCTAGAAAATAAGCAATCAAGGACCACTGCTAATGTACCAGTATTGATCTTTGAAGGGCGTAGGAACTGAAGAGACAGAGGAATACGTGTAGTGGAATGTAGTGGAATGCTACAACAACCGGTATTGATTTTTCTGTCCGTTAATCTGGCCTAAGTGCTAACAAGACTAAAGAATACACTGCTAACGAGTGTGGTGATCATTCAGTGAGTTACTCGGCCAAGCTGAGTCCTTTCTGAAGGGCTAATGGCATTGCATGCCTTTTCTGTTGCGTGTGCTTATTTCTTGTGGTTAACGAAGGATTGGCTTCCAACAGACTTTCCCTTCGGTCAGGTTCGTTCTGCCGGGAGGTGGCATGTTTATTACAAGCTGCCATTCAGAGGGTGGCCTCTGGTCCCACGGGGTTGCTTTGGTGGAGTGACCCTGAGGACTTTCGCCACTGACCGGGCGTTAAAAAACAAACAGCTACATGTGAACCTTCTTCTTCTTTCGTCTCTTCTCACTACTTCTGGCAGAGGTAAACGTCCTCTTACAGGGGGAGACAACCTCTGACAGGGGGAGACAACCTCTGACAGGGGGAGACATTCTCTGACAGGAGGAGACGTATTCTGACAGGGGAGACATCCTCTGACAGGGGGAGACGTCTTCTGACAGGGGGAGACATCCTCCGACAGGGGGAGACATCCTCTGACAGGGGGAGACATCTTCTGACAGGGGGAGACATCTATTGACAGCGGGAGACATCCTCTGACAGGGGGAGACGTCTTCTGACAGGGGGAGACATCCTCTGACAGGGGGGAGACGACTTCTGACAGGGGGAGACATCTTCTGACAGCGGGAGACATCCTCTGACAGGGGGAGACATCTTCTCACAAGGTAGACGTCCTCTGAAATCCTCTGACAGGGGGAGACATCCTCTGACAGGGGAGGACATCTTCTGACAGGGGAAGACGTCCTCTGACATCCTCTGACAGGGGGAGACGTCCTCTGACAGGTGGGAGACATCGGAAACATCCTCTGACAGGGGAAGACGTCCTCTGACAGGGGGAGACATCCTCTTACATGACAGGGGGGGAAACATCCTCTGACAGAGGAAGACGTCCTCTGACAGGGGGAAACGTTCTCTGACAGGACAGGGGGAAACAACCTCTGACAGGGGGAGACGTTCTCTGACAGGACAGGGGGAAACAACCTCTGACAGGGGGAGACGTTCTCTGACAGGACAGGGGGAAACAACCTCTGACAGGGGGAAACAACCTCTGACAGGGGGAAACATCCTCTGACAGGGGAAGACGTCCTCTGACAGGGGGAAGCATCCTCTGACAGGACAGGGGGCAAACAACCTCTGACAGGGGGAGACGTTCTCTGACAGCGGGAGACATCCAGGGGAGAGAGGGCACGTGAAAGGGAATGAAGGCTTCCACGCGCCATTAGCTCCGCTGAACAGTTCTCTTGGCTACCGGCGCCACGTGCAAGCCATTGGCCAGAGTGCCACCCCGGGACTGGCCCCAGTCCACAACAATAACGGCTTGCTGCCATGCGGGTTTCCTAACCCGGCCTGGGAATTGTCCCATTGTAATTTGATTTCTGTGCTGGCGTCTTTGGCCGTTTTCTCCAGGCACTGGCTAGGCGAGTTGCCTTTCTCTGTGTGCGTGGGAAATGGGAGGGGACAGGTAATGCGGGCTGGCTGTGTGGGGAACGCAAGGGAGGATAGGGAGGAATGGTTCAAGGACCATGATGAAAACCTAGTTCCCCCCCCCCCTCCCCCTTTCCCCTACTTCCCAATGTTCCTTATCATCTTCTTCATCGTTACTGTGGTAGTCAGTGTTGCTACTCTTGTTTTATGTAGCCCATTTCTGAGTTCTCTTTAAAAAATATTGTAATCATTCAGTCAAAGTATTGTGACATTGAGAGAGACAGAGGATAAGTGACACTGACAGCCGTTGTGCTGCAAATTCACATGCTTCAAGATGCTTTCCTTTTCAGGTTTAACAAGGGTTGAGTGTTAGAACGCAACTTCTCCCAGCATATTTCCAGTCAAGATACATAGTTCTGGTAGTTAGCCCTCGTTTCTATATTATTTTAGTTTTAAGTCAAGTTCTCGTCTTTGTTAGTTACCTTTGCCATCGTGTGCATCACTACGACCTTAAACCATCTTCAGTAAGCACCACCAGGATTGGCTATTGACAGGATAGAATGTCCCGTTCAGTGACAGTATCGGCTATTGACAAGATGACAGGATAGAAAGTCCTGACCAATGGCAGGATCGGCTATTGACAGGATGACAGAATAGAAAGTCCTGTTCAGTGACAGGGTCGGCTGTTGACAGGATGACAGGATAGAAAGTCCCGTTCAGTGACAGGATCGGCCCGCGCCCCTCGCTCGGCGGACTGGGTTAAGGGGATAACTGGTCTTCCTGTTGAGTAATTGCCCTGATGAGCCGGCAGGCGCAGCTAGACAACGCTAATAACGCTCACGATCACGAGGACCAGCCTGGCACGTCAGGAAACGCTTCAGTGTGTGTGTGTGTGTGTGTGTGTGTGTGTGTGTGTGTGTGTGTGTGTGTGTGTGTGTGTGTGTGTGTGTGTGTGTGTCCTTGTATGCACGCGCTGTCTCATTATCGAGAGTGCAGGCGACCTTTTGTTTTTCTTTCCTGTTTCTCTCTCTCTCTCTCTCTCTCTCTCTCTCTCTCTCTCTCTCTCTCTCTCTCTCTCTCTCTCTCTCTCTCTCTCTCTCTCTCTCACACACACACACACACACACACACACACACACACACACACACACACACACACACACATGTCTGCAGCTGATGTACGTTTTTCTCTGAACACGGTCAACCATTTGTGAGTACAAGTGACAGAGCTATTTTCTACCACGCTCTGACGTACCGTGTCATCTAGTGAAAGTGTGCTCACGTTAGGACCTGGAGGTGTTTTGATCAGTTCTGACTGTGCGTGACGTTCTTCGCCGTGCAGAGCAGTGGCTGTAACTCGGGTTAGGGAATAGCGCAGTATAAAAATGATCTATTATTATTGTTATTTTTCGTGCATGGGCAGAAGACGGCTATTCTTCGCCATTGGTTCGTGCATGTTTTGTTTCCGTTGTGATAGGACGGATGCTTTCTGCTGCTATCATGGCGAGTTCAATAAATATGTATAAGCGGCTTTTGTTCGGGTTGCACTCGAGCCTCTGGTAGATTCTACGTACAGTGTGACCCTGTCATTTCTGTACCGCCTCTTCGGCAGAGATTTGTGTTGAGGCATCGGTTGGGTCTCCGGTTTACTTCTGTCCCGTGGATCAGCTCGGAATGTGTCGCATCCCATGACTTGGTAATAAGGACAGACACTTCTGTCCCCGCTGCCAACCCTGCTTGAGGACTGTCCGTGATGTGGTGATGAAGGACAGACACTTCTGTCCTCTGGCTAACCCTGGTCAACGACTGTCCGTGATGTGGTGATGAAGGACATTTCTGTCCTCTGGCTAACCCCGCTCAAGGACTGTCCGTGATGTGGTGATGAAGGACATTTCTGTCTTCTGGCTAACCCCGCTCAAGGACTGTCCGTGATGTGGTGATGAAGGACATTTCTGTCCTCTGGCTAACCCCGCTCAAGGACTGTCCGTGATGTGGTGATGAAGGACATTTCTGTCCTCTGGCTAACCCCGCTCAAGGACTGTCCGTGATGTGGTGATGAAGGACATTTCTGTCCTCTGGCTAACCCCGCTCAAGGACTGTCCGTGATGTGGTGATGAAGGACAGGCAGTTCTGTCCTCTGGCTAACCCCGCTCAAGGACTGTCCGTGATGTGGTGATGAAGGACAGACACTTCTGTCCTCTGGCTAACCCCGCTCAAGGACTGTCCGTGATGTGGTGATGAAGGACATTTCTGTCCTCTGGCTAACCCCGCTCAAGGACTGTCCGTGATGTGGTGATGAAGGACAGGCAGTTCTGTCCTCTGGCTAACCCCGCTCAAGGACTGTCCGTGATGTGGTGATGAAGGATAGTTCTGTCTTCTGGCTAACCCTGGTCAAGGACTGTCCGTGATGTGGTGATCAAGGATAGACACTTCTGTCCTCTGGCCAACCCTGCTCAAGGACAGTCCGTGACGTAATGTGGCGATGAAGGACAGACAGTTATGTCCTCTGACTAGCCCGGGCCAGTAGCGGCCCGTGAGGCGGTAGTGAGGGACAGACCGTTGGGTGACCCGGCCAGGCACCGGCCGATAAGTACCAATCTCTTCAGCTCCGATCACCGCTCCGGGCGCTTCCCTGGCATCTGGCTTTGGAAGCACGCGTCACGACCTCAGGAGACCCGTCCTCATTCCCTTCAGTGCTCTCGGTCTCCCTCCCTCCCTCCCCCTCTCTTTTTTCACCCTCTCCCTCCCTGTCTTCCTCTCCCCCCGTTGAAGATGCCTACCCCCCCCCCCCCCACCCCCTTTTTTTTTTCTTAGTACTTATTTCCAAAGGCTTTTTTTTTTCTTCCCCCTTTAGGTAGGACATTGCTTTTTTTTGGATAGACTTTTGGTTGTTTTGAATTCTTTCTTCTTTTTCTTTTTCTTCTTCTTCTTCTTCTCCTTCTTCTTCTTCTTCTTCTTCATCATCATCATCATCATCATCTTCTTCTTCTTCTTCTTCTTCTTCTTCTTCTTCTTCTTCTTCTTCTTCTTCTTCGTCTCTTTTCTTTTTAGTATTTGATAATGATATCGTATACTGCGTTTCACCAAGACAACCTAAAGGGTTCTTTGGGCGTAGAACAGAATGGTTTGGTTATATCCGGATTTGAGAATCGATGTTTTGTTTGCACAGCTGTAAAGCAACTCAGTTCGTATGAAGTGCATCACAGGCCGCGTATGCACGTAAATCCGCTAATGGTCTAAATTATGTTGCTAACTTTTGACGTTTCGCATTTGTTCAGAAACGTTTTCAATTAACTTCACCCTCGCATGACTTCAGGCTTCCAATTAAATTCATCGGAAACACAGGGCACGCCCTCACTTGCGCTTTCAAAGATTCCACCTGAACCACACACCATCGCCATTTTGAAAAGTAGCGAGCGGCAAGCGCCTGTCGGCTGCTGTGACGTATCGATCACTTGGTGGCGCTGTGAGCTGAACGTGCCAGTTGTCGTCCGCCAACAGAGCGTGCCTGCTCCTGCTGCTGAGGGCTGTAGTTGTGGCTGTGCTCTGTTCTCCGCCGTCCATTACGCAGCCACCTCGGGCCAAAATGGAGGACAAGCAGAGAAATATATGACACTGTGGCAAGCGGAAGCGTTGCCTTCTAGTTGACTTGAAACAGACCCGGGTGTGTGCTCTGGGAGGACATTCGTTCCAATTAGCTGCAGCACTGGTGTAAGGTCTGTTTTATTTTTTATACCTCGCTGTATATAACCTGTTGTCATTGGCGTGTTCTTGCGTGCTGTGGTAATCTTGATGTTTACGTATTGCGTATTTGAAATGAGTGTTAGAGAATGTGTGACTGAACGGTGGTCGTCTCTTGACATTGGCTAGAGACTGAAGTGTCTGAGGACGTCATTGTCAGTTATCTGGGCTCTCTTCGTAATGGTGTGAACTGTTCGATAGGTGAACCTGGTGCATCGTTCTTACTCTGTATGGTTCGGCTTCCGTGTGCTTACAATTCCAACGGAGACTAGCAGTGAGCTACAGAGACAGACATCAAAGCCCGTGTATTGGTAATTGTCAAGTTCAGGTTCTGTATGCTTCGGGTTCTGCGTAATGATTGGGTACAGCAGTGAGCTGCAGACAGCGATATTGAAGCTGATGTATTTGGTATTATAATTTGGGTTTGCTTCTCGGACACTAGCAGGGATTTGCACAGACAGACAGACAGACAGACAGACAGACAGATAGATAGATAGAAACATTAAAATACCTATTTCTTTGATGTTCTGGGTGGTTCTTGCTGTCCACTCTTTCGCTTCCCATGAAGGATTCAAGCAACGAGTTCCAGAGCCAGAAAAAGAGAACGGCAGGATTGGGTGGGTGGGGGGGGGGGGGGGGGGGGCTGAGAACTTTATTACACAAGAATTAAGATATCAGGAACTGCCTATCCTTACAGTCTTCCTTTGGTAATTGACGTGATGCCTTTAGGCTACAGCAACCACACACACAGAGACAGAGAAAATAACGTCGCAGAGACGCGAGACTTCGTATTATATGGTTCGTGATGTGTGTGGTCCTTGTTCTCTGTCGCTTGGCTTCACTTGGCGGATTCACGTAATTAGTTACAAAGGAATATCTAAGGTAAACTAGTTACAGTTTGATGTATGTTCGTGTTCCAGATCGACTTGTGGTTGTAGTTTATATTTACACGCTGGGGAAAGGTATGCTCGTTTCATACAGATCTATGTCTTTTAAACTCGTGTTACATGCTCTATTATAGCTTCAGGTTTCCTGCGTACTTTGGCTTAAAGGATTGTAAAGAACTGCAGGAATGAATCTGCACGAGTTAGTTCAGTGTGTATATCAGTGTCCCGTCAACCACTCGCGGTCATCTCAGGACGAGACTTGCAACCTCACCAAATTGCGCCCCACCCCTCTTTCTCTCTTTCCCTCCGACCCTCCCTCTCTCTCTCCCACTCTCTCTCGCCACTGATTGAATATCAACCCCACTTAACCACATCCGATGTTTATTTTCGGCCCAATCGAGTAAAACCCATGTCAAACACGGACGTTGCCTCATTCAGATCGGCAGCAGCTACGTCAAGGGAGCCATGGCGGCCAGACAATGATGGTGATGATAAACAGGATGACAATAACGCAGCCGTTGGTCAAACGGCACGGCTAGAGTCCGGCAGTCGGCCTAACAGGCCTCTTCACTCGCCAAGACCCCAGAGACTTGTCTCGCGCTGCCGCTCTGGCCAGCGTCCAGGGGCAGGGGAGGAAATTACTCCACCGCCGGGGAGGAGAAGGTCTGGAATCGTCTGCCGATAGTCTGCCTGTGGTCGATGGCGCCGTGCTGGGACTCCAGCCGCCACACACCCGCCATTGCAAATTTCACGACCGGAAGCTGCAGGGTCCTCGCACAAAACGGACTTGTCTGGGTGATTGCGTGGCCCATTTTGGGTTGGACGTCACTAGTCCTGACGTCTGTTGGTCTCTGTTGGACTGCCGAGAATGAACATGAAAGATGACTGCCGTGAATGAACATGACCGGGGACTGCCGAGAATGAACACGAAAGGGGACTGCCGTGAATGAACATGACCGGGGACTGCCGAGAATGAACATGAACGGGTACTGCCGAGAATGAACATGACCGGGGACTGCCGAGAATGAACATGACAAGGGACTGCCGTTAATGAACATGAACGGGGACTGCCGAGAATGAACATAAACGGGGACTGCCGAGAATGAACATGACCGGGAACTGCCGTGAATGAACATGACCGGGGACTGCCGAGAATGAACATGACCTGGAACTGCCGAGAATGAACATGAACGGGAAGGGTTCTCCAGCGACCGGTTGCTGTTACTAGCTTGCCTCCCTGCTGACGAATGTTGTTTGTACTGATGTCTGCGTGTAGGGCATACCGAGACGGTTAGAATTCACAACTTCAGTTCAAGACAGACTTCTTTGACCCCCTGCACTGCCATTGCCGCCACGTGTGCATTTCCGGTTCAGCTTGCTACCTACAACAGTCTCAAGGCACGGCCACCTTTCTGTCAGTCATCGCCTCGATATAACCGCACCGGTTGACTGGGCGTAAAGCACCAGTTTACTTACTGTCTGTCTGTCCGTGGGTCCTGGCTGTGACCGGATGATTACTGACTGAACCGTCTGAAGCAGACTTGCGCTTCAGCCAGTCAGGTGCGGTTTTGTTTTTGATTTCCGGTACAAAACAGGTGGGTCGGAAGAGCTCACGGGTGCAGTTTTTGATGGTCTAGTTTGACAGGCTAGTGCCTGTGGTGCTGGCTTTAGAGCAGTGCTTGTTCTTCCCCGGGAGAACAAAGTTTATCTCTATGGGCGGAGTTCTTTCCGTGCCAAATCCGCCGCCTGGCCGCTCTGTCACTGACAGCCGTGAATTTCCCATTCTCCGTGGACGATACATAATTAATCCTCGCTTCTTTGGTTCCAGTTGTGTTTAGTACGTGCAGGCTGGTGGCTGTAGTTGTGGGGGTTAGCTTTCATCCGAAGTAGCGACCCGACCCGATTCCCTTTCAGCTTAGTCTTCTTTTTGTGTGTGTCCACCCTTCCGTAACCCTCTGGTCCTCTGTCTCTGTGTGTGTGTGTGTGTGTGTGTGTGTGTGTGTGTGTGTGTGTGTGTGTGTGTGTGTGTGTGTGTGTGTGTGTCTGTGTGTGATCTGGTCGCTGTTGGTTGGACATATACAAAAAGACTCTGAAATAAAGTTGACTGCTAGCGTTGATTTCACATACACATCAGCCTCGTGCTAGCATTCTGCAGCACACTAAGAGCGCTAATGGCTGAAACCGGATAAAATTTTCATTATCATCGTTTATCAGTTTACCGAAAAGGGGCTTTGCCCTGAACATTTGCGAATTCTTTTTAACTGTGTTTGAGTCTGACTGGGCATAAACAAAGCGTAATCGTTGTCCGCCATTACTCGATGAGTTAAAACCCATACACTCCAGTGTTCTCCGTAGTCTGAGACTCCCGGAATTGAATGATGCCCTGGGTGAGGAACTAACGCCATTACTTCACGTGCAGCTGGGCCCACGCCGGTGACTTCTCGAGACGTCTCCCTTCATCGGCAAGCGGATTGGTTGTCAGCATTCCCCGTTCGTGCAGTCGGAATGATCCCCTCGTTTGTCTTCGTTGGTTCCAGACATTTCTGTCGCTGGCAGCGCAGCCCAGTGGAGGCTCCGCTGACGCCGACACTTGGTTGGCGCATTCTCCTGTAGAACAGGAAGGCTTCTTTGAGGCCAGCGCCACTATCGATTCGCTTCCTTCTTGCTGACAGACAGACCCACTGATACCATTTCATGCTCCTTGGGTGGCTGGCTCAGCTTGAAGTTCTGTGCCACGTTTGCCATAGAAACAAAGAGTGAAAATCCAGAAAGGAAAGATGGGTTCCTTTGGGGGGAGGGTCCTGTACATTGCGGTGGTACATTATTACACTAAAATCAGATAATAATAATAATAATATATAATAATAACAAGAATAAGAATAATTATTTATGGCGCCCCATCTCGTAAGGGCCCAGAGCGCTTACAGAGATATAAGGATACACTTATTTCATCTCACACACACTACAAATACATGCATTACTGGTGATGGATTGGTAAAACGACAGATCAGTATGCAGAGGAGAAGAGATGGGTTTTCAGTTTTGACTTAAAAGAAGAGAGTGAAGACGAATGCCTGACAGAGAGAGGAAGGGAGTTCCAGATCACAGGTCCGATGCATTGAAAGGATCTCTCCCCCAGTGTCCTCCTGCCCATCCTAGGAACACGGAAGATGCGAGTATCCGCGGCTGAGCGAAGAGAGCGAGAAGGAGAGTAGAGATGAAGTAACTCAGAGAGGTATGGAGGAGCTGTACCAGAAATGAGGTGCCGCTTGGGAATATCCTTTTTGAGGATGTGACCTTGGAGATTGAATTATATAGTACAGTATGTATTATGCAATCTACCGTAAGCATACTTTGTGTTTACCCGCATGCCAGATGTAGGCGATACAGGTTTCCGTTGTGTCCCTTTCGTGATGTACGTGTGACGTCTGCCGAGCGTTATCAATCCCCGGCCCTGATTTAGTCGTGGTACCGACAGCAGTAGGGGCAGACTCCAAACACAAGGTTACACATCATTCCTCCAGCCACTGCCGTAATTGTGTGTGTGTGTGACTGTGTGTGTGTGGTGTGTGTGTGTGTGTGTGTGTGTGTGTGTGTGTGTGTGTGTGTGTGTGTGTGTGTGTGTGTGTGTGTGTGTGTGTAAATCCGACTGTCTTTGTGTGTGCGCGCGCGCGTATATGTGTGTGGGTGGGTGTCGGTGCGAACATGCATGAGCGCGCATGCGTAACCATGTGCAGAATGAATTTGAAATGAGAACTGCTGTAACAATTCAACCAGTGTCACAAAACGTCAGTGTGTAATATCCGGGGACATGGAACTGACGCACTAAATGTGGAACTGCAGTTCTTTCATTCACTGACTGTGGATGGCAGAATAATGGACAGTGTCCATCAGCCACTAAGTTTTGGTGTCAATGGTAAACGGAAGCAGGTATTCGAACCCTCAACCAGAATATCTTTAGCTGGCTGACAGCTTTGGCGACCAACGGCTTAGCGATCTCGGCTGTCACTCCTTTTCACTGTTGACGTTTCACCACGTGAAAGCTTTGCCATTAGGATCGATTGGATAAAAGGTTGACGAAGGCATGTTCTCTGTCGGATACTTTCGTTTGGGATCGATTGGGTAAATTGCTGACCAGCGGGTGTTCTCTGTCGGATGCATAAAGAGCTTACGATGGCTCGAAGCTGGCCTGGACTGTTTTAGGATCCGAATTCAGGATCGGTGGGAGGATTTCTTTTCCAGCTGTGTCAAATGAAAGTCATCTCGGTGTTTG
>OY757544.1:2227986-2231011 GCA_963584105.1 Alviniconcha strummeri
CAGACACCCGTGACCAGTGTCAGACTGCCCGCCGCCTGGACCTTATGGACCAGACACCCGTGACCAGTGTCAGACTGCCCGCCGCCTGGACCTTATGGACCAAGCTCCCATGACCAGTGTCAGACTACCCGCCGTCTGGCTCTTATGGACCAAAGTTCCGTGCACAGTGTCAGACTGCCCGCCGCCTGGATCTTATGGACCAAACTCTCGTGCACAGTGTCAGACTGCCCGCCGCCTGGATCTTATGGACCAAACTCCCGTGCTCAGTGTCAGACTGCCCGCCGCCTGGATCTTATAGACCAAACTCTCGTGCACAGTGTCAGACTGCCCGCCGCCTGGATCTTATGGACCAAAGTCCCGTGCACAGTGTCAGACTGCCCGCCGCCTGGATCTTATGGACCAAACTCCCGTGCACAGTGTCAGACTGTCTTCCACCCCATCAGCTCTTTTCCTCTGCTTCTTCTGCGTTCCTGGATAGTCCTCAGACGTCTGGCTTCATGGTGTTAGTGAATTTGGTTATCTCCGAAAGGTCCTCTTAACTTGCTTTTTGCCATTTTTTGCACAGTACTTTTTGGAGGCAACACATTTCCAGGTGTCTGCAAAATAAACGTATTTTGAATTACATAATCGGTTCTATCCTTTGCTACTTTTCGGTGGACGCTACCAAAGTTGCTTGCTACTTTTCGGTGGACGCTACCAAAGTTGTTTGCTACTTTTCGGTGGACGCTACCAAAGTTGTTCGCAACTTTTCGGTGGACGCTGCCAAAGTTGTTTGCTGGTTTGTCCATCCGCGCCTGGCCTACATTACAGCAACTCCCTTGCCGTCTTGGGGAGAATGTTCCAGAAAAGCCCCAAAGCCTCGGAACGGAAAGAGGCTGTGGTCGTCTCGTCTATACAGACTTGCAGAAAGGTGTAACCTTGAGTGTCGTTGTCCTGAGGTTACCCTGTGCGGTTGACAGGATGTTAAAATCCAGTTGCTAACCAGCTTGTTAGTAATTGTTATACACTTGTTAGTATTTGTTATATAGTAACCAACCTGTTCCGCCTCTTCTTGCCTCCTTGCGCAGGCTTCCGATTTGTATGAGAATTGGCTGGAAAGTCTCCTGTCTCTGCTCTCACTGGTACTGATCGTGGCATGTCTGTGACTTCTTTTACCTCTGTGTCTCTTCTTGTCAACTGAGCCTCTGCTGGCGATAGGACTGACATCCCCACTGCCAAGGACGTGAGGGCATTCCCACTGCCAGGGATCTGAGGACATTCCCACTGCAGGGATCTGAGGACATTCCACTGCCAGGGATCTGAGGACATTCCCACTGCCAAGGACGTGAGGGCATTCCCACTGCCAAGGACGTGAGGGCATTCCCACTGCCAGGGATCTGAGGACATTCCACTGCCAGGATCTGAGGACATTCCCACTACAGAGATCTGAGGACATTCCCACTAACAGGGATCTGAGGACATTCCCACTAACAGGGATCTGAGGACATTCCCACTGTTAAGGATCTGAGGACATTTTCCCACTGTTAAGGATCTGAGGACATTTTCCCACTGTTAAGGATCTGAGGACATTCCCACTACAGGGATCTGAGGACATTCCCATTGTCAGGGATCTGAGGACATTCCCACTACAGGGATCTGAGGACATTCCACTGCCAGGGATCTGAGGACATTTTCCCATTGTTAAGGATCTGAGGATATTCCCACTGTCAAGGATCTGAGGACATTCCCACTGTCAAAGATCTTCCCACTGTCAACGTCGTACAGAAAATACTGTGTGTTGTACAAATGCAAAGTTTTTTGCAACTTCCAGATGCTTTATCACTTTTGTGCAACGAAAGATCTGTGTGTGCATTGGGCGCAGCCAATTACCCGTTACATCAAAGCATTGACTCCCTTTGAATTTGAACCAAGTGTACTAGATTGTCCGAATCAGTTTTTCTCAGGTTTTTAGATGACCGCAGTTGGCGATATAAACTGCGATATATGTCGTTGCGAGTTGACATCACAGAAGAGGTGGGTGTACCAACGGCTTTCCTCCAACACCATTCAGCCTGTTCAACAGCACAGCTTTTCTGTCGCTGGCAGCAAAATGCCAAAGATGATTGGCCGATTAGTGATAATAGGCTGATAATTGTCAATTAACTGTGCGCGACCGAGAGTTAGTCGGGGCAATGCAACGACTGCGTGGTCTGTATTTTATACTCTGGCTTTCGTTTGTTTGTGGCACCGTAATCAGATCAATCACATTATGAAATAGTCATGTGCTGCTCGGTTTTCTCGCTCGTTTGCCAACTGCTGTGTAATGGAATATTGTACTCGACCTTTCGGCACGGGAGGCCTTTGTTTCATCGCTCGCTCTGGTGGTGCGGTGATGAAAGCGCGCAAGGCCTGTCGAATGTAATATATATTTCTATTGCTGTGTGTCGATCGAATAGCCACTCTGTAATTCACGCGATAAATTATAACTGTGTACAGATGTGGGGATAATATGTTGCTGTCTGCCTGGGTGATGTTCCATGTTGGAGGGGGGAGGGGGGGGGGGAGGCATTAGAAATAGATGGATGGATTGTTTGGTGAATTGGCAAATCCTTTGATTGGTGGGTCGATTAATTGATTGATCTCTGATCAGTCCCCATCTATCGTTCAGACTGTCTTCGCATTTACACACCTTCCGGCAGGGTCCGCTCTTCTGCTCGTCGGTACGATCTATCTTGTGAGCTTTAGGGTCAGTACGGTTAGGCGCGCTAAGTGCTCATTGTTATTATTATTGATTGGTGGACGGACGCAGGGCACACGGCCTGCTTGTTACTGTTGGTCGTACGCTTCGTTCAGGAACAGTGAGATGGCATCATCATGCGTTGGTGGATAGGTAGGTAGATTTGTAGGTAGGTCAGACTAGCTATATTAATTCATAGCTTGGTCCCATTTAATGAGTGACTGTTTTACTGTTGCGAGAGAAGGGCCGTGCGATCTTTGTTGACTGCCTTGCGATCGTCCATCATCAGTGTCGACTGGGGAGACTTGC
>OY757544.1:2231211-2241211 GCA_963584105.1 Alviniconcha strummeri
ACAGGCTAGTATGACTGGTGTGACAGGCTAGAATGACTGGCATGACAGGCTAATATGACTGGCATGACAGGCTAGAATGACTGGCCTGACAGACTGGTGTGACAAGCTAGTATGACTGGCACGACAGTCTAGTGGGTTTTGGTCTTGACTGGCCACAAGGCTTTTCCACCCCTCTAGGGCAGCAGGCTGATTGCACTTCTGCAGACTTGTTAAGTGACCAGAAACAGGACATGCACTCTGTAGGAGTTGCCAGATTGTCACTGCCATCTTCAGGCAAATCGTGGACTGCAGATCAAAACACTGAAACAAGCTGCAGTTGATTTAAATTCCTCATTTGATTTCATGCGACTTTGATCCCTGGGTGAAGCGGAAACTAGATAGAAAAATGTACAAAAACTATTTTTTTTTAATGTTTTATAGACACAGTGATAAAAACATTTTAAGTGTTTGCAGAGGACAAAAGTGTGCTACTTTTTGGCATGGCTGCCTTCTGACAGACAACAAGCACACAAGAACAGTGAGGATGAAACTAGGCATGGGGTGTACCCTCTTTTGGGGTGCCCTTGAAACCTCCCATACACACACTGAACTAGTAGTGCGGAATGGAAGATCTGCTGCTTAAGTTTCTCTGCATTATATGTCAAGTGCAGAATGGAAGAGCTGCTGTTTGAGTTTCACTGCATTATATCTCAAGTGCAGAATGGAAGAGCTGCTGTTTGAGTTTCACTGCATTATATCTCAAGTGCAGAATGGAAGATCTGCTGTTTGAGTTTCACTGCATTATATCTCAAGTGCAGAATGTAAGATCTGCTGCTTAAGTTTCACTGCATTATATCTCAAGTGCAGAATGGAAGATCTGCTGCTTAAGTTTCACTGCATTATATCTCAAGGGATGTGACAAGGAGTTAATGGCATACATTATAAATTATATAATACAGATCATTAATTGTGATGTATGCCTGGGATGTACCAGTCTGAAGTTTCCCCCAAGAAACAGTCAAATGTGTGCAGTTGTACTCTGTATGTGACTGATAATGTTCATGTGGACTGACGGTGCAGCACAGTTGTACACTGTACATGATTGATAGTGTCATGTGGACTGATGGTGCAGCACAGTTGTACACTGTTACATGACTGACAGTGTCATGTGGACTGACAGTGCAGCACAGTTGTACACTGTACATGACTGACAGTGTCATGTGGACTGACGGTGCAGCACAGTTGTACACTGTACATGATTGATAGTGTTATGTGGACTGATGGTGCAGCACAGTTGTACACTGTACATGACTGACAGTGTCATGTGGACTGATGGTGCAGCACAGTTGTACACTGTACATGACTGACAGTGTCATGTGGACTGACGGTGCAGCACAGTTGTACACTGTATGTGACTGATAATGTTGTGTGGACTAATGGGGCAGCACAGGCTGATCAGTACAGTTCACTCAAACTGATATGACATGGAGCTGATTGATACAGTTCACTCAAACCAAAATGGTATGGAGCTGATTGATACAGTTCACTCAAACCGATATGACATGGAGCTGATTGATACAGTTCACTCAAACCGATATGACATGGAGCTGATTGATACAGTTCACTCACCCCAAAATGGTATGGAGCTGATTGATACAGTTCACTGAAACCGATATGACATGGAGCTGATTGATACAGTTCACTCAAACCGATATGACATGGAGCTGATTGATACAGTTCACTCAAACCAGTATGGCATGGAGCTGATTGATACAGTTCACTCAAACTGATATGACATGGAGCTGATTGATACAGTTCACTCAAACCAAAATGGTATGGAGCTGATTGATAAAGTTCACTCAACCGATATGACATGGAGCTGATTGATACAGTTCACTCAAACTGATATGACATGGAGCTGATTGATACAGTTCACTCAAACCAGTATGGCATGGAGCTGATTGATACAGTTCACTCAAACCAGTATGGCATGGAGCTGATTGATACAGTTCACTCAAACCAGTATGGCATGGAGCTGATTGATACAGTTCACTCAAACCAGGTATGGCATAGATCTGAGTGATACAGTTCACTCAAACCAGTATGGCGTGGAATAAATCACTTGCTAAGTTGCTGTTTTTTTTCTCTGTTGACAGGCGCAGGAGAGAGGAGAGAGAGGGCGCTGCTTGCAACTCACAGCTCCCAATATGGACGCCTTCTTGACCAGGCTCGCCGAGAAGCTGAAGCAGCAGCCGTGACTGTCACAGAAGCCAGCGGTGGTGGTGGTGGTGGTGGTGGTGGTGGTGGTGGTGGCGGTGACGGTGTGACAACCTCCAACGATGGTGGGGGTGGCGGACAGTCAAGATGGATGAGATGAAGGACAGCTGATTGAGGAGTTAAAAAAGTGTAGGCTCATTTTTAAGTTGTGTGGTGGTTTTGAAGGTGGGACAAGCTGATTGAGGAGTTAAAAAAGTGTAAGGCTCATTTTAAAGTTGTGTGGTGGTTTTGAAGGTGGGACAAGCTGATTGAGGAGTTAAAAAAGTGTAAGGTTCATTTTAAGTTGTGTGGTGGTTTTGAAGGTGGGACAAGCTGATTGAGGAGTTAAAAAAGTGTAAGCTCATTTTAAAGTGGTGTGATGATTGTGAGGGTGGGGGCCCAGAGAAAAAAGTGGATTGTCTTGTGTAGCTCTCAGTAATAATACGTTTCTAAAAAGCCCTTCCTCAAAGGAGCTGATAGCACTTTACAGTTACTAACAACATTTACAGTTACAAAATATGCAAGTGCCACAGACTCACTGAGTCAAGCAGATATAACCTGCCTCATCATGCACTCATATAATACATATTTAGTCTACCAGAGCACCTACCAGTACTCGCTAACTGTTATGGGCTTGGATCAGTTCAAGAATTTTGATATACAGTTAATGTGACTTCTCTAGCCCTTGCCCTTTAGAACCTGAGAGTTTATTGCCCCTGGAAAAGCTTGCAGCGCTCAGCGTGGAGGCTGCTGAGGCACGGGGACGAGCGCGCTGAGTGAAGGATTGTGGGTGGTAGCGTCAGTGTGCGGCGGGTGGTGGCGCAAGTTGAGCTGCCTGGGCAGTTTACTGCCAGCTTTTGCAGGATGACTCCAGGCTTGGGATGACAGCATTGCAAGATTCACATCATGGTTCAAGTTCTGTTGCAGCAGCCGTTTCAGTTTATACTGTATTGATTCCCCAGATTTCAGTGAAAAAAAGGTAGCTGCAAAATGTCAGAGGAAAAGCAATTGTTTATTCCATAAAAATTAGCTTTTCCATAAGTTTTGCTATTATTAGTTGGGTTGTCATTTTTGTCAGTATTTCTGTTGTCATGACCTTGCTGTTGTTAATTACTGCCAAACTGTCATTTCAGGCATTTGTACATTTGTTGATTTTCAGTGCCAATATGGGCGGACATTTTGATAGTAGCAGGCGCACTTCTAATTCTATCCTGCTGCTTCTACTGCGTGTGCAAGCGATGTTGTCGGAAGCGCAAGAAGAAGGAAGGGAAGAAGGGACTAAAAGGAGCCGTGGATCTCAAGAGCGTTCAGCTACTAGGAAACGCATACAAAGAAAAGGTACACCACTTGCTGTCTTCAGGTGGCCTGTGTATCTCCCTTGTTTTCTGCTCCTCGTGCTCTCTGTTGCTTCGTGCTGTTGGTTTGCAAGCTGGTAACTGCTTTTCTCTTCCCCTGCCTGTGTTGGGTTTAACGTAGAGGACCTCCTTTAGTAAATGGTACCTACAATGTCCAATGCTAACTCTTCCACCTGGAGCTGTAGGCCGTGTGTAATGCTTTGCTTTGTGTTGGCCTGCCCTTGTTGGAAATGTGAGGTACGTCTAGTGGAAGAGTTACAGTTTTAGTGATGCACTTCCTGTACTCTTGTATACAGTGTGGCATGCCCTCATGCAGCTGCATAGTGCCTTCCGGTCTTTTATTTGCTTAGTGTTCAGTAATAAGAGATAGTGGCACTTTGGCAGTTCTTTGCTTAGGGTCCCACTCCATTGCTGTGTGTGGAGAGCTTCGTCCACAGCACCTGGGTTGCTGCGTGTCTGAATTTGCCTCCAGCGCCTTTCACCTTGGGGCAATCAGGGACCCCCTTGGCCAGACCGGCCTGGACTTGAACTAGAAGACTGAAGCACGGGCACATATGATTGCATGAGTTTGTTGGAAGACTGTACATGTGTGTGATGGGTTTCTTTTATCCAGTAGATCAGCGTGAACATGTTTGTAGGAAGATTGTTCATGGGATGTGTTTTATTGAAGATTTCACCATAAACATGGTAGTGCTTACATGCTGTCCAGCAGTTGAAACATGATCCACTCAGAGATTGATATTAAGAGTAAGACCCAAGGGTAAGTGCATCTTCCATGTCACAAATGATGTAAAAGTGAGGGACTAGAGGCCTTTGGTCGATCCAAGCTGTGGAGTACCAAGTGATACTGTGTCTGACTGGGCTCCCTGTTTTCACCTCTGCTTGCTTACCCCTTGGGACTTTGGTGTGGACTCTGTGGTGAGTTTCCGCTGAGTGCATTCATCTTGCCAACTGATTTTTTTCTCATCCCCATCGCTAGAGCGCACGTAGTGCAGTGAATCAGTTTGGTAGATTCCTTTTCTGATGCACCTCATGTTTCATTCTTTTGTATGACACCGCATGCTGAGGGTAGTTTAGTTCCATACCAGACTTCTGTGTATCAGTTCAGTTGCAGGAACTGTGTTTGGCGGGTCCCAGAGTGAAAAAAGGGCAGCTTGGAATGGAACATGGAATACTAACAGTTCCTGATTCAGAGTGAAAGAAAGGCCATTTGGATTGGAACATGTAACACTAAGTGAGAGGGAGAAAATGTTTTACAGGGAACATTTTAAGTTGTTTAGGAGTCCATTCAGGTTTAACGGCAAATCAATAAAACAAAGAAAACCACCTTCACAGGGGACGCTCTTTACAAATGTGTCCTGTTGGTGTTCAGTGCCTCATCAGCAGGAAGGAAAACACTTTTGTTTGGGCCGCTGTAAATATAAACAGTTAAAAAGAATGCTAGTATTAATGGACAATGCAAAACCTGTGCAAATGTGTGGTGTTGGTCCCTTTTTCAGTGTGACAAAATGACAGATGAACGATGATGAATGGAAATATTGTACTTATCCAGTTATGGATTATGGTTAAGGTTTATTTTCATTTGTCATCTTTTAACTGCGATTTTGTGACTTTGAAAAAGGGGCTTACCCTGAAAATTTGCACAATACATGTTGTTTCATTTTTTATTCATTTTTTATTGTTTGCGTGTTTGTATTTTGTTCTAGATTGCTAGCAGTCAACCTTGTTTTAGATTTTTAGTTAACTCAGATCAGTTTCCAATGGCAAATCAACAAAAAAGAACAAACATTTTTCACAGGAAATACTGTTAAATCCTGACAGTTTTCCAATGACAAAGAAAACCACCTTTGTATGGGATGCTGTTCATTAATATGAGTCATGTCCGTTTTCAATGGTAAATCAATAAAGAAAAATGCCTTCATGGGACACTGTTCATTAATTTGAGTCCTGTCAGTTTTCAGTGGTAAATCAGTGAAGACAAATGCCTTCATGGGGCACACTGCCCATTAATTTGAGTCCTGTCCATTAATTTTACGCAGTGGTAAATCAATAAAGACAAATGCCTTCATGGGGTACACTGCCCATTAATTTGAGTCCTGTCTTGTCCATTAATTTTACCCAATAGTAAATCAATAAAGACAAATGCCTCTGTGGGGCACACTGTCCATTAATTTGAGTCCTGTCTTGTCCATTCATTTTACCCAATAGTAAATCAATAAAGACAAATGCCTCTGTGGGGCACACTGTCCATTAATTTGAGTCCTGTCACCGTGTCAGTTTTCAAAGGCAAATTAATTGATAAAATGAAAGCACTTCAGCAGGTGGCAGTGTTTCTTTGGGTCAGAATCAGTTTTCAGTGCCAAGACACTGACACAAGCATACATTGTTGAATAGTCAGCACCCAGACTGCAAGTATAATGGGGGGGTGTATGTCACATGAACAGTGTCAGTACCCAGAATGCAGGTATAATGGGAGGGTGTGTGTCACGTGAACAGTGTTAGTACCCAGAGTGCAGGTATAATGGGTGTGTGTATGTCACATGAACAGTGTCAGTACCCAAAGTGCAGGTATAATGGGAGGGTGTATGTCACATGAACAGTGTCAGTACCCAGAGTGCAAGTATAATGGGGGGGTGTATGTCACATGAACAGTGTCAGTACCCAAAATGCAGGTATAATGGGTGCATGTGTCACATGAACAGTGTGTCAGTACCCTGAGTGCAGGTATAATGAGTGTGTGTATGTCACGTGAAAATTGTGTCAGTACTCAGAGTGCAAGTGTAATGGGTGCATGTGTGTCACATGAACAATTTCAGTAGGTACCCAGAGTGCAAGTGTAATGGGTGCATGTATGTCTCATGAACAGTGTCAGTACCCAGAGTGCAAGTGTAATGGGTGCATGTGTGTCACATGAACAGTGTGTCAGTACCCAGAGTGCAAATGTAATGGGTGCATGTGTCACATGAACAATGTGTCAGTACCCAGAGTGCAGATATAGTGGATTAATGGGTGCATGCATGTATAAACAGTGTGTCTCCCAGGAGGCATTACTTACTCTGCCCTCTGGGCAGTTACCATCAGGTAACGGTCAGTGTCCACAGTGTTACCTTGAGTGGTGAGACTCAGAGCTAGGAAAGGTTCCCTGTTTTAAAGCTGAGTTCACAATATACATATGCATGCTTATCCACAGACAGGAATGATTTTTCTCCTTCCACTTCATGCTTTTCTCATTTCTACAACTTCCTTTCTTTTCCCGCTTGTCCTCAGACATAATATATCTGTGGGTGTCCATTAATCAGTGAACGAGACTTTGACTTCTGATTTGCTAAATGTGGCCTGCCCTTATATGATCTTTGTGTTTCAAACACACACACACACACACACACACACACACACACACACACACACACACACACACACACACACACACACACACACGCACATATGCATGCACAATGCACATGCATGTGCACACACAACACACACACACACACACACACACACACACACACACACACACACACAAACCCAACAACTACATGAACATCTCTACACATGCTCATAAAAATGAAGTCTGACTGCTTTTTTTATGGCCACCCATCTTTTAAGGCAACACTCTACTCCTTTTCCTGAGTTTCTTTTGTTCCTGTTTTTATGACTCAGCTTCCATTGAATGCTTTATTGCTACAATAAAACCAAATCACAGATAAAAGACTAGTCTCTTCTTGTAAGTCTTTCTCCTCCTCCCCCCCCCCCCCCCCCCCCCCCCCCCCCCAACATCACCCTTCTTATTGCCATGTAAATGAACCCCACTTTTCAGACCACTTTTTTTCAGAAACCTTGCCCTGTTTTCATGTAAATGAATGCCTCAGTTAAGACCATCGTTTGTTTGTTTTCTTTTTAAAACCTTGCCTTTTTTCACCCCTGTGAATGAACCCCAGTAAATGAACTTCTCTGCTTTAAGACCACTTCTTTTTGAAACCTCACCCATTTATTTCCTTTGTGAATGAACCCCAGTAAATGAACTCCTATGTTAAGACCACTTTTCTTTTTTGAGACCTTGCCCTTTTAATTCCTTGTGAATGAACCCCAGTACATGAACTCCTGTGTTAAGACCACTTTTGCCTGATTTTGGGATGATCTTGAAAGAGGGGTCTACTGACAGTGGACTGGTTTGACCTATTTGAAAGTTGAACACAAGTACTTCACAGTTGTCTAGTGTAGCTGGGATATCTTTTTCCTTGAATTTGTTTATGTTGTGCTTGTATGAGATTTTCCCTCTCCAAAACATTTGCCATATGAGGCATTTTCCTGTCACTGGGGGAAAGAAAAAGCAGAAGTGACAAAAAAGGATAGGAATTTGTTCTTTTTTATTCATCATTCGTATGTGTGTGTGTGTGTGTGTGTGTGTGTGTGTGTGTGTGTGTGTGTTGTGTGTGTGTGTGTGTGTGTGTGTGTGTGTGTGTGTGTGTGTGTGTGTGTGTTTTCCTTGATTGTGCTTACTTATTTCAGAAGAAAAATGCTTCTGATTATAATTCAGTGTTTGGTAAATTTTGGAAGCTGTCAGGGATGGCTGCAAAATGCTAAAAGCGTCTCTTTTCTTCTTTCTTGGTCTTCCTCTCTTTAGTTTCCAGTGAGATTTTGATGAAATGAAAGAATCTGATTGTTCCTTGTGCATCCAAGCAGATAGTGTGAGCAGCAACAGCTCTTTGCTGGCCTGGCTACATTTGTGTTATGGCCTTTCTGTTGACCTTGTCTGGCAGGTTCAGCCGGACCTGGATGAGTTACAGTCAACATGGAGGACAACGAGGATGCAGAAAGCACCAAGTCAGAAGTCAATGCTCGGCAAACTGCAGTTCTCCCTGGACTACGACTTCCAGAAAGGGGAGGTGAGGATGTGGCCACTGCTTGGGTAAAGTTCTTCACTGTCAGTAGTGTGGGAAGTGCAAAACACAGTCAAAAGAACCACCAGGAAGCAAAGCAGCTGGGCCAGTAAAACCTTAAGAGAATTTGCCTTCAGAGAATTAAGACATAACATGTACAAGAGAATTAACACATAGATAAGATAATACTTTATTACACAGGGATAAAGATTTAAGCACGTTTCGGCTTTTTTGCAAATCTGTCCCTGATGACAAACACAGCAAAACTCAATACATCAAACAAAATTCACTTAAATACTCTAGAGAAAAAATGACTTAAAAAGAAACAAACTAATTTCTGTCTAAAACATCACATCATACGACAAGAGCAATAATAAAGCAAAGACCAATACAATCTATTTTTTTAGGAGAGAGAGAGAGAGTTACAAAAAAACATATTAACGAATAAAAGAAAACGACAGAATAATGACTATCTCACTATCTTCGTATAAGACAAGATCACATCTAACAGGATTGGAAGCTAAGCGATGATGCATTATACACACCTAACCAAAATCAAAGCACATCACATACACCCACAATCATATATGCAAACATTAAATTTGAGAGGGAAAAAAAATGACCAGGAGGAAAACAAAGGTAAATATTTCATGAAAATGACCACACATGCACACACACACACACACACACACACACACACACACACACACACACACACACAAAAAAAAAAAAATCTAAAACTTTACAAGAGCAAGGAAGGGAAAACAATAACAACATTCTATACATTTTGTGTCAAGCTGTCTGACGTGCGAGAAGAAAAAAGAAAAGAAAAAAAAGAGAGAAAAAAGAAAAACGTACATGTACAAGAGAGTTCAGATATAGCATGTACAACAGAATTAAGACATAACATGTACCAGAGAACAGAGAATTAAGATATAAAGTGTATAAGAGAATTAAGACATAAGACATAAATAGAGGATTTCTAGAGCGCCCATCTACCTCACAAGGTGGGAGCACATAACATGTACGAGAGAATTAAGACATAATGTGTACAAGAGAATTAAGACATTATAAGTGTACAAGAGAATTAAAACATTATAAGTGTACAAGAGAATTAAGACATTATAAAGGGTACAAGAGAAGACATTATATAAAGGGTACAAGAGATGACATTATATAAAGGGTACAAGAGAATTAAGACATTATAAAGGGTACAAGAGAAGACATTATATAAAGGGTACAAGAGAATTAAGACATTATAAGTGTACAAGAGAATTAAGACATTATAAAGGGTACAAGAGAATTAAGACATTATAAGGGTACAAGAGAATTAAGACATTATAAAAGGTACAAGAGAATTAAGACATTATAAGTGTACAAGAGAATTAAGACATTATAAAGGGTACAGGAGAATTAAGACATTATAAAGGGTACAAGAAAATTAAGACATTATAAATGTACAAGAGAATTAAGACATTATAAGTGTACAAGAGAATTAAGACATTATAAGTGTACAAGAGAAGATTC
>OY757544.1:2246211-2262967 GCA_963584105.1 Alviniconcha strummeri
GCAGCGTGCGGCTGAAGTCATGTACTGAAGCAGAAGCTAACCTGATGTCTGTCCTCTTCCTCTCACGCCAGATCCCTACGTGAAAATTGGACTGTACCAGGGCAACAAGAGGCTGAAGAAAAAGAAAACAACAATAAAGAAATGTACCCTCAACCCCTACTTCAATGAGTCCTTCACCTTTGAAGTTCCCTTTGAGCAGATTCAGGTACCAACCCACGAGCAAAACAAAAAGAAAACAAGTTGCTCGTTCGCCCGCCTGTTCGCTCATTGGCTCGCCTGCCATCACGTTTCTTGCGCTGTGTTTTTTGCTTTGATGGATTGGATTGGTCTTGTTTTCTCTTGGTCTGGTGAAAAAACATTTTGTTCGTGTGCCTGTGTGTCGGTGTTGTTGTGGTGGGCTGTGTTTGAGTGCTTTCTTACATTTCTGGGAGGTTTGCTTGGGTGTGATGACCGTACAGCTCAGCCTCAATATAATTACTGCCTCAGCAAAGTGCTGGCAGGAAACGGGGGGTGTACTAACAGTATCGAGGGAATAAGCTGTCACAGAAAAACAGTTGGACTGCTAGAGAATTGTATGCATGAAACCAGAAAAGCACACACAATTCTCACTTAGCTCTTCTGGGCAAATATTTGAGAGTTGAAGTACAGGAAAATGGCTGGTTTGAGATAAAGATATGAAATTAGGTGAGACCTCGGCTGTCCTGACCTACAGACTCATCTACCACCATTGGCTGTGCCGTCACAGATCAGGTCGACATTTTTACATTACTGTATGGTCTAATAATTCAGATTTGGCATCATTTTGAATAGTCCTTAAACATTTTGGCTCTGTGTACCGTTAGACTAGATCTTCGGTATACTTATACGGGGACGAGAAGAAAGAATTGTTGGGAAGTCTGCTTTAAAAAAAAACAAAAATTAACGTGACAACACACTATAAATAAGTTGAGAAGAAATCAGTAACGCTATTGAGATTGATCTGTACTTGTTTATCTTCTCCGTTTTCTTCTTAGTCTTTTTTGTATTGTTGATTGTTGTAGGCCTTTTTCTTCTTCTTCTTCTTCTTATTATTATTCTGCTGGCTTCTCCTTTTTACTGAAGCTAGCTTTTTTATTCCGCATATATCTTTAGACTACCACTACCAACCAGTCAGTTTCAGAGCATTTCATAGTGATGTTCATAGAACAATCCTTGTGGTAGCTGGGGGGGAGGGGGGGGTTGTCCATAAACAGCATGCATCCATATGGTGATCATATCAAGACTTGGCGATTTCAGCCAACCTGTATCAGCCAGTTGGTTGCTTGGTTTTGTTTTTCCAACAGAAAATGGGAGAGTACATTCAGTTAAAAGCCGATTTTTTAAAGTGACTTTTGTAAAGAAACTTTAATTATGAAATGCTCTGGTTCATATTTTCATCTTTTGTTATGACATAGTTATTACACATATTTAATGGATAAGTGGTTCTTCTTTTTACATTTTCGCAAATTTCAGTCTGCATCGCATGCTGATTTACTTCAGATTTTCAATGCATTTTCTTCCGTTATTTCCCCATTTTCAATAGGGGATATATTAATCTCTGTGTCTGTACCGATGCATTCTCACAAGCATATTCCAGTTTTCACTGTATTCAATCATTCCATCTTCACTTATGATGAAGAAGGTGAGTTATGCTATTTACAGATGTAAAGTCATTGATGCTGTCTTTCGGAGTGGGGAGTGACCTTGTATAATTTGGAGGTCCTGATAGGCTAACAGAAAAAACAGAATAACAGGGGTATAGGTAACAGAATAAACAGAATAACAGGGGTATAGTTTATGTTCAGACATCTGTGGGCTGAGCAAGTGGCATTTACACAAAACAACAAGATACTGCCAGACGGAACTGATTCAGAAGGCTCTCTTGTCTTATTTAGTCTTTAATCCGAGTACCGTGCATAGTTTTGGTAGTGGGTCAAAGGAGGTGAGTTATTTTCATCAACACATTTTCATTTTCACAAAAGTTTGCTTTTGTGCTTCCGGTTGACTGTTGATTTTTACACGCCTCTTACGAAAGCTTTGCTTTTCATCTTACAGGTTTGGGCGGACATCAGATTCAAAAAGCTTATATTTTCTGCTGCTGCAGTGCTGTTTTTGTGATTTTTGTGCTCGTGTTTTGTCAGCTGTTCCCACCATGGTGTGTGGCACCTGTATGGACATCTGGTTATTTCTGTTCTCCTATTTTCTGTTTTCTGTTTGAATTTTTTTGACTAGATCCCTATGTAAAGATCTCTTTGATGCTAAATGGGAAACGAGTAAAGAAGAAGAAGACGACAATCAAGAAGTGCACCCTCAACCCTTACTATAATGAATCTTTTACCTTCGAAGTTCCCTTCGAACAAATACAGGTACATGTATTGGTTAGTTTGTATGTAGGTGTTGGTGAGCATTTGTCTGTGTGTGATAGGATGTTTATGTGTGTTTGCCTGAAATTTGGAGAGAGAGAGAGAGAGAGTGTGTGTGCATGCGTGTGTGTGAGTGTGTGTGTGTGTGTGTGTAAAGTCAAGTAGCAGTGTGTATATTAACCCTCTTAGTTGTAATTGCTTCCATTTGCCTCTGAAACATGGAAGGAAATGACAAACAGGGGAATATGCAGTTCTGTGAAACTAGACAATAATATCCACATGAAACTTCACTGGCATTTAATTCACACCCACCCACCCATCAGTATTGTTGTGTAGAGTTTTACTGCACTGTTTATCCATGGTTGCCAAGTAAATGTTCAGTCTTAGGGAGCAAGAGTTCTGATGCACTCTGAAAATTTGGAGGCTTGGTTTTAATAAATTCACCTTCTCAAATCTAATTCCTTCATTGTCCAAAAAGAGCAGCTTTTCTCCAGTTGTAGAAAAGGTCAAAAAATGTTGTTGTTGTTTTAATACATGGTTTTATTTTCGAAGGCTCAATTGATTTTATTTTCAATTTGCAATCCTCTTGCATTAATGATGACCAGCAGTTTCATTAACCTATCATTTTGTGGCTTTGAAAAAGGGGCTTACCCAGAAAATTCACGTTTTGTATTGTCCTGTGAAATTAGTGTTCCTTCTAACAGTGTATGTGTTTAGATGGCCAGCAGGATTCAGCTGTAGAAAACACCATAATAAATTGTCACAGCTGGCCTGACACCTTCATGCTGCCCTGTTTGATCATGTTTCTCAGTGAGGCACATATGCACCTCTCATTGTTCATATCCAAAAGGCAGTGTGTGCAACATGGGCGAGCTGGGACACCTTATTGTGCGCAGCCAGTCCCAGTATTTGTCACTGTCAAACAGTCCTATTATTTGTCACTATCAAACATTCCATTGTTTGTCACTATTGTAGCATCAAACAGTCCCATTATTTGTCACTATTTAGTATTATAGTATCAAACAGTCCCATTATTAGTCACCATCAAACAGTCCCATTTTTGTCACGTTCAGACAGTCCCATTGTTCAAACAGTCCCATTTGTCACTATCAGTACCATTATTTGTCACTGTCAGTCGGTCCCATTTTTGTCACTATCAGTCAGTCCCATTTTTGTCACTATCAAGCAGTCCCATTATTTGTCACAATCAAGCAGTCCCATTATCAAACAGTCCCATTATTTGTCATTATCATAGTATCAAACAGTCCCATTATTTGTCGCTGTCAAACCTAAGTGTAAAAACATTTATCAAACAGTCCCATTATTTGTCGCTGTCAAACCTAAGTGTAAAAAAATTATGTAAAATCAACAAAGCATTGTGAAAGCTGATCCTTGATGTAAGTTTAATTTTGATCTCTTCTACCAGTTTGGCAGAACTTGCCTTAAGAAGGTTGGTTCCTCTAGGAGGGTTAATATACAGGCTGCTGGTTTACGAGAGTTGACTTGAGCATACTAACATGTGCTGCATTCCATAGTGGGCGAGAAGATTGTCTTAATCATAACTGTCTTAACCTTAACTCTTATGCTGACATGCTGTAGAGGTATGGATTATGGTAGTTCAGAGAAATGTCCTGTTGGCAGCCAATGACATGTTTCATATCCAATGTGTACAAACGTTAAGGTGAGTTAACTTGCATGGTTTGATATTCAGTCAGTCAGTTTCCTCTTTGTTTTCTTTTTCAATGTACAGTATGGGTGTGGTCACCAATGTATAATCATCTTTTGCATGCAAGTCTCCATTCTATCTTATGTAAAGAACACATTATTTCATACTTCACGTGCACTCTCTTAACCTGTTCTTAAAGTGAATTGTTTAATAAATATTTTCATTTTTTAACCAGAATGTCACGTATCAATTTCCATTGGCTAGCCAAAGTAAATCTCGACCAGAGCTGTTTAAAAATACTTGTTGATTTAGTTCTGTTGTCAATGTTGGCTGTCAGGGATGTTGGTCCTTTAAATAATGATGCTAGTCTGTTTTACCCTTCTGCAGTTAAGGCTTGAACACACTTCCACAACCCTCACTACAAGTAACTGCCCTACGTTTACTTAATGCAGACTATATGCTTCAGTTCTCCCACCCACCCCATAACACACATACATGCATGCGAGAGCGAACACACACACACACACACACACACACACACACACTCTCTCTCTCTCTCTCTCTCTCTCTCTCTCTCTCTCTCTCTCTCTCTCTCTCTCTCTCTCTCTCTCTCACTGCTGTCCTATTCATATTGCATTCAGTTTTCAGGTAGGAAATAGTTTTCTCAAGGCAAAATATTTCTAAAGTGCTTGTTAGACTTCCAAATAAAATTTGCAGAGACAGAATGAACTGACATGAATTACACTTAAACCTCTTAAATTGTTGCCTCCACTTTCAGATTTTTTTATTTTTTTTAATCCTCTGTTGTTGGGTTTTTGTTTTTGTTTTGTTTTCTGTTTGAAAATTGGCAGAGGTTTTGAGAAGCGTAAATTTTGCACATTGCACTGAGCTTAATTTCAGTGTTGATCAGCTGAGCAAGCTTTTCTTTATTTTTATCTTGATCTCCACATGTTCCTCTACATTATTCCTGGTTCATCTTTTTCTTATTTCCAATTTTATGCATAAATGCCATTGCTTGCTTTTAAATGTGTGCATGGTTTGTGAGTGTGTGTGTGTGTGTGTGTGTGTGTGTGTGTGTGTGTGTGTGTGTGTGTGTGTGTGTGTGTGTGTGTGTGTGATTGCACCCCCAAATTACTCATAATCTTTGATGAAAACAACAAGTGATGTATCATCTTTTATACCATAACTCTCTCTGTGTATTAGGAAGAAAAATAGACACCTCCTTCCCCCAAAAACAAACAAACAAACAAAAACCCAACCCAAACAAATCAGAACAACAAAACAAGAAGAAGAAAACAAAACAAAACAAACACTGAATGTGAATATGCAGAAATGCATCGCAAGTGTTCTGTAAGTTTTGTCTCTAAGGAGATATTGACAACTTCTCAGAAGAAGAGTTTAGTTTGTTTCAGAAACAAAACCTAGTTTTTTTGTTTTGTTTTGTTTTGTTGCTTTTTTTATCATCTGTTTGTTGGATTTGCAAGACTCATTCAGAAGACAGAATCAACTTTTTATGAGACATCAGTAGCCGTAACGACACTGCCATACATGTGCAATGTCAGGTCTGAGACATCAGTAACAGTAACATGTATACATGTGCAATGTCAGGTCTGAGACATCAGTAGCAGTAACATATATACATGTGCAATGTCAGGTCTGAGACATCAGTAACAGTAACATGTATACATGTGCAATGTCAGGTCTGAGACATCAGTAGCAGTAACACTGCCATACACATGTCAGGTCTCAGACATCAGTAGCAGTAACACTGCCATACATGTGCAATGTCAGGTCTCAGACATCAGTAGCAGTAACACTGCCATACATGTGCAATGTCAGGTCTCAGACATCAGTAGCAGTAACATGTATACATGTGCAATGTCATATCTCATATCATATCTCACAGAACACTGGTAGTAATACTGTATCTGTGCACCCTTGTCTGACAGAAAGTGACGCTGATCATCACGTGCGTGGACTACGACCGCATCGGCACGTCAGAGCCCATTGGCCGCGTCATGCTGGGCTGCAACTCCACCGGCACGGAGCTGCGTCACTGGAGCGACATGCTGGCCAACCCACGCCGACCCATCGCCCAATGGCACACGCTGCAGGAGGTCCCGGAGAAGAACTGAGTCACCTCGCCTCTTCCTCCACATCATGGCCCAGTCGCCTCCCATCCCTGGGTGGCGCCACCACAACCAGCCATGCCTTGGGGGTGACGGCGGTGGAACATCTGCAAAGATTGTTGGGTGAAATTGGGAGGGGGTGGATGTTGGGGGAACTGCTACCACACCCTGGAATAGGAACCCCCCCTGCTTCTTCAGGGTGGGCCGGCTGCTGCTGCTGCTCTTTGGGATGGAGCATGTGCAGTCATCTACTTCCTGTTTTCATCACACTGCAGAGGGGAGGGCGCTTGTTGTTTTGTTTTTTCCCCTCGTCTTTCTGGAACAGTTATCTTCTCCTCTTTCTGGACAGCGTTAGCAGCAGTTGTATATCTTGACGGTGGATTCCTTCTGTGGTTGAAATCTGCAGTTTGTGCTTGATCCTTTGGTTCAAAGTTTACCCCCCAAAAAAGAAAAAAATTGGTGTCAGGTTGTACAATTTTCTCCCCAGAAAATAATCCAGTCATGCAGAATTTAAGTTGAAGCATGGAATAGAAGCCAGTAGTTGCTGATTTGGGTTGCCTTTCACGGTTTTGAAAAATATTTCAGTGCTGTTGGCATAACTAGGGTTGTGTCATTTCTAGACAAAACATTGCTTCTTGGGCTTCATGTTGGTTACAGCCCTCAGTGTCTGTGGCGTGTCTCTTTAGATTCATTACACTCAAGTCAAGAATTGGTTTCAGAAACCCCAATGGGGGTATGTGAAATCTCATGTTTTCAGTCACTGGTGATTAGCTGCCCATGACTGAAAACATCCAAAAATTGTCTTGTGTTTCGTTATGTCTGAGGTTTCTACCTGTGGGTTTGTTGTTTTCAGAAGCCACAACCCTTAAATGAAGTTTTAGGCTTGCAGCCCTTGAATGTGTCTTTCTGGACCCAATGAATACAGTGGAGTAATGAAAGTGATCTAGACTAGTCACTCACTGCTGGCTCCTCCCTTCCATGATTCAGTTCATGTTTCTGTTCACAAGCACAGTGCTTCTGACATAGACTTTCTGTTCACAAGCACAGTGCTGCTGACATAGACTTTCTGTTCACAAGCACAGTGCTTCTGACAGACTTTCTGTTCACAAGCACAGTGCTTCTGACACAGACTTTCTGTTCACAAGCACAGTGCTTCTGACACAGACTTTCTGTTCACAAGCACAGTGCTTCTGACACAGACTTTCTGTTCACAAGCACAGTGCTTCTGACATAGACTTTCTAACCATCTTTGAGGAAATTCAGCCACAGGATTTATTATTACAATACAAATGAGTGTGGAAAAAAAACTAATCATGACTCTAAAAAAAAAAAAATGTTCAGATTGTGTTTGCGTAATAATAGATAAAATATATTCCAATGTAAAACAATGGAAATTGAGTATTTCTTCACAGGATTTGATGGTGTTAAACTGGAATTATTTGTTTCACAGTTTCATTCCAAATGCTTATTTTTTGTTGTTGTTTTCTTCAGTTTTCCACATTGAGAAGAACAGAAGAGCCAATCCATGCTGTATTTATTATCTGACAGGTCTTGGTGCATGTTTATGTGCTGGGAATCAAAGCATATGACTATATATGATATCCATGTTCACACTTCAACACTCTGACTCACAGTCATTGTTAATATTACTACTGAATATTCGCAAGAACAGTTGTAGTGCATATCAACACAAACTTTCTTCACTTCCTTGGGGAACTTTCTTTAGACATTAAGACATCATGATTGGGGTTCAAAAATCATTTAGTGTAATCTTTTTCCTGTGGCTCTCTACTTTTTCAAAAACTACTTTTTGAATCTCAGTAATAATGATCTGTTGTGTTTTCCAGGATTTTATTTTATATCTTTTATATTTTCTGATGATGTTGTGAAATATCTGAGATATTTGTTTTCTTCTTGAACAAGTGACAGAATTGTCATATTTTATTCATAATGTGAGGTTTCTAGAACAAAACTGAGCAGAAATGTGTCATTTCTCCTACATCATTGCGCCATCATGGCTTCATCAAAAGGATTCTGCAACATAGTTGCAAACAGAAAAACACCTCTCTCTCTCTCTCTCTCTCCCTCTCCCCCCCCCACCCCCATTAACCAGTTCATAGAGGATTTCGTCAAAAAAGCATTTCCATTCCATTTCTTTTCTTCCACTGTTGATCAGGCTGTACTAATATGAAATGATCTGTCTGTATTGTGTGTGTGTAAAGTAATACATTGTACTGTGTTCCTTGTTTTTTGGCAGCTGATGCTGATATTATGTTAAAGAAAATTAAAATAGGGAAAGAAGTTCAGAAGAATGTTTTTGTTTTAGGCACATACAAAAACAAACAAGTTTTCGTGTTGGAAGTTGAAGCTTACAAAAAATTTAACAATACTGGTTCCTTGGTGCAAGCAAATAAGAGCTGTGCTGCACCTGAATACAATGCCAGTGTGTGGTATGTTGACTTCCACAGTAGATGTTGGGCTTTCTCTACAGCTGAATGAACTGGTGTAGCAGGCTGAAGAAGACCAGTTCAGTTGAAGATGGTATCCATGCGCATGGGTAAGCCCATATGTGCTTCACCACGTGTCTACCAATAGCAACACAAACGATCACTTCAGCACAAGGACAAACCCAGGCAGAGAGTGCATCATGCTGACCACCACACCACTGGTGCCCCTACAACTGACTCTAGTCCAGGTGTAAGCCTTTTTCCTTATTCAGCACCAGAATTCTAAAGAGATGGGGAAAATGAGGCCCAACTCTTTGAGTTTACTGGCTGCGAGAAACTTTCTTTGGCCAAAGATTCATTTTGTGTCTGTCATCAGGAAATTTACTGAATACTCTAGTCTGACACTAAAAAGCCAGTATTCACAGGTAGGATTTCACAGCTCATGCTATTCAGATGATTTTTTTTAAATTGTTGTCACAGGATGTCTTAATCTGGATTACATTAACTTTTGTTTATAACATTAAAACATTCCATGGGCTCCACATAAAATTATGATTTGAATTCATTCCACAATACTTTGGAAAAATACTTTGGAAACAGCCACTTCCAGTGATGGTCTTTGTACAGCAAAGTTTAAAGCACGTAAAATGTGTTTTGTTATTTTGTGTTTTGACTATTTGTGTAAATATCAGCTGACTTTCTTGCTCTCTTTTCCTCTCCCCCCCCCCCCCCCCCCCCCCAACCAACCTCACCTGCCTCTCTTTCATTGTGTGGTATTAGCTTTAGCTTGCTCTGATTTTCAGTGCTGTTTCTGCCTCACCAGACCTTGGATTAGACTGATCTTTCAGTGCTGTTTCTGCCTCACCAGACCTTGGATCAGACTGATCTTTCAGTGCTGTTTCTGCCTCACCAGACCTTGGATCAGACTGATCTTTCAGTGCTGTTTCTGCCTCACCAGATCTTGGACTTTAGCGCCGTTTCCGCCTCACCAGACCTTGGATCAGACTGATCTTTCAGAACCCTCTCACTGGGCCTCCAATCAGCTGGCTGTGTACTGCAGTGGCCTGTTGCCATGCCCCATGTCCAGATAGTGGCCTGTTGCCATGCCCCATGTCCAGATAGTGGCCTGTCACTATGCCCCATCGGCAGATAGTGGTCTGTCGCTATGCCCCATGGGCAGATAACTGTTGCCATGCCCCATCTGGCCTGTCGCCATGCCCCATGTCCAGATAGTGACCTGTCATTATACCTCATGGGCAGATAACTGTTGCCATGCCCTATGTCCAGATAGTGGCCTGTCACCATGCCCAGAGGCCAGATGCTTTGGTGGCCATTTGCACCACCTTCAGATCATGTGAACCTCAGCTAGACTACCCACCACTGGTAGGTTCAGGGGAAATTCTCCCATGCAGTGAAGGTAACACAGCATGGGAATGTGTGCAACATCATGGGGCAGCTTCCACTTCAAGACAATCGCCAGACAGTGCACAGCCTTCAGAGGGCCCCATTCTATTGTGTCTCTTTCTCTCCAGTACTGAAGAGGTGTCGTTTTTCCTCTTTGTCAGTGGTGATATTGTTTTGTTCTCATCAAGTGTGTATTGTAGCTTGCATTGCTTTCTCTCTGTAATGTAGATGACTTTTTTGGAAACAAGGTTTGGGAGCAGATTTTATTGCTAGCTGTGATAGAACGTGGAAGAATGGGTTTGCGTGAAGGCAATTCAAGCAGTTGTACAGTAACAGTCAGACACTGTGTCTACTGTGTGTCTGTTCTCTTCGTCCTCTTTCTTCCCCAGCTCAGTTACTGTGTAAGGATAGTTAGCATTGTGTTGAGTTGCCTACTGTGTGTTTTTTCTTTGGTGACTGTATTTCATTTCAGTGGTTTCTTTGTCTGGTGTTATATATGGAGTCTTTGTTTTGAGTATTAAATGTTCTTCAAATTTAAAAATGTTTATTTTCTTCATTTCATTTTGTGGTGGAGGGAGGGGGGGTTAGGGAGGGCTGACATGAAATGTATTTCTAGTGTTTTCCTCGTCATATGAACAGAAAAGAAAAAGAGGGTCCAGAAGCATAGTTGAAATTTTAGAGGAGTGTATTTTGTTCTTTTATTTAGCAGTTTTATGAATGTTTCAGTCCAAAATATGTTAGTGATTTGCTAGATAAGTGCAGTTTGTTTCAACACTATGGGGGTGCGGGTACTGCTTTTAGCTCCTCTATGTTGTAAATATACTTGTGTGTGTATCATAGTACAAATTGTGCATAATTTCATTGTCTCGTGAAACAACATATTCACAGAACAACAATATGTACAGTTCTGAAACATTATTAACGCTATTATGGTGATCATTTATTATTATGACAGATTATTGTTGGTTACTATTTTATTGTCCTTATATTATGATCGTGAAAAGTGCAATATAAGACTTGACCTCTTAACACTCCAGACTAAACTTACTCTGAATCTGACCGTACAAAAGGAAGTCAACCAGTCTGTTCCTTCAGCACCTTTCCTTTCAGAGTACAAGAAATCCAACTGAGTTTCTGTAACTTTTGACTCCCTCTCTCCCTTCCTCCTCCTCCCCCCCCCCCCCCCCCCCCATTCCCCAACCCCCTGGAGAACAAAGCATTTATTCCTGTTTACAGCCAACTTTGTTTGCAATTGCAATGGTGATTATTCCATGTGATTCTTGACTTTCTGGGTGTTTCTTGCTCACAATATGAATGTCCTAGAGTAGAGTTCCAGTGAGTATTGAAACATGTATAGTAGTCTTTATCTCTTTCCCTGATACTGGGATTCGGGTGTTATTTTTCTCTCTAGATAGTTGTGCATAATAATTCATAATCATACACTTGACAGTATCGCAGTTTTGGAGTAACAGAGGACTTGTTCAACAAGTAGGTGGCTTTTCATAGTGATCTCAGTGACGTGACACAGCAGTGATGTTTACATCAGTATTGTGTTGCTTTCAGAACATATTTAAACACTGAAGACATAGAGAATCTGGTTTTTTGTGTTAAAAAGCATTGGCAAGGTTAGAAAAATACAAGATTTTTTTATTTTAGTTTTTTTGTTTTTTGTTGAGGTGTTTTTCTCTCCCTTTAATATGATATTCAAGGTCACATATAGCATTAACGAAGTCAGTTGCTGTAGTGATTGTTAATGACGTGGGCTGGTTTGGAGCAAACAGCCACGTGCTACACATAACTGAATTACAAGTGTTGATTGATGATGTGATGTCTACACAGTTAGTCTTGTGCACTGTTTTAGTTCTGTGCCCTTGGTGAACAATAAAAGTATTTGTGAAACAAGTCAGTCTTCCTTATCATTTGATATTGCTTTGTATGTGTGCCTTCCATGTGAGTGTGTGCTGTTGTTGGTTTAAGCCAAATTTATTTACCTTCATGAAAATATGGAAAATCAAAATCACTGCACGAGCATTAAACAAGCAAAGCTTATAGTAAATAATAGTGCTGTTGTTTGATGTTAGTTTGTATAAATGATGAAGGTTTTACCACATTTGAATCTTTAGGTTTTCATACCACTTTTGATAAGGTTACAGTGGTGTCTAAATGCTCAAACAGAACATTGTATACACTTGACAAGTTCTTGTCCAGTCAGGTTCCAACCCATGTTATTGGTACATGCATGGGCCTGATCAGGAGGACAGTGTTTTGACATTTGTCAGTTTAGTGTTTAGGTACATAATGCATGCATTTCCTGCCCTGGAGAAGAAAAAAAATCTGAACATTGGCTTCTACTCAGATGCTGTTTAAGTAATTTCAAAATTGTGCTTAGTGTTAATCGGCATGGATTTATAAACGTCCAGCTGATTTTCAGTGGTCAGACCCATTTTCAAACCTGAAATGACCGAAATATTAGGATGACGACAATGGTTCCTTTAAAAGGAAGAACTCTTCTTCCCTTGTCTTTCTCCTTTTTATTTACAGTCTTTTCACGTAAGTGATATTAGCCTGATCGTACAATCATCAAGATAACATAATAATGAACATTTATCATGCACTCATCAACAGCCTGAGCGCTCACATGATACATATTAACCTAAATGTGATATTCTATACACATGTAGAGCACTGTCCTACCAAAACTGACACATATGGACAAACAAAGAAACAAATATTCTATACACACGCAGAGCACAGTCCTATGTAAGTATTATATGGACACACAAATATTCTATACACACGCAGAGCACAGTCCTATGTAAGTATTATATGGACACAAATATTCTATACACACGCAGAGCACAGTCCTATGTAAGTATTATATGGACACACAAATATTCTATACACACGCAGAGCACAGTCCTATGTAAGTATATGGACACACAAATATTCTATACACACGCAGAGCACAGTCCTATGTAAGTATTATATGGACACACAAATATTCTATACACATGTAGAGCACAGTCCTACCAAAACAATTACATAAAGTATTATATGGACAAACAAAGAACATTTTATACACACATACAGCACAGTCCTAGCGGAGTTCACCAAAACAATAACAGACCTCACGAAATTTTTGAAAAAGAAACAAAGAAAGTATACTCTTATTTGCAGTCACAAAAGCATACATTTGTATATGTATCCATTGAAAGAAAGAAGAAACTATTAGATGATTATTATACATATTTACTTGAGCATATCCATTTTCTTTCTTCTTCTTTTTCTTCTGCTTCCTATTTATTTATTGACGAGATGGGACACATGTTCTTTAATCTCCCCGCATCGGCGAGTGGGCCACTTACGACTTGCCTGTGACCCCACGCGCAGTTTGATAACAGGTTCACGGCCATCTGAGGTTAGCAGGATGATAACAGATCCAGATCGAGTCATTTGAGGTTAACAGGCTGATAACAAAATGTAACGCCATTGACGGCCGTCGTATCACCACATGGAAATGTTTCATTGGGAATGTTTACAACACGAATAAATAATAAATAAAAAGCGATTAAAAAAGAAGAAGAAGAACGCAGGACAATGGTGACAGAAAATGATGATAACGAACAGTTTTGTTATCGTCTGCAGTCAGTCGGTACGCACTTAGAGTGACGTACCCTAATATACATGCAGTCTAGGCGTCCCAGACCTTCACCCCGTTCCCTGCGCCCTTTTTACCCCACGGGGATAGGAGAGTTGTGCTTTCGTCTGCTCTACGGCGACACTGCAGGGGGGTGATGCATCCTTTTATGTGCAGTTTCTCCAAACTGGATCGCCCTCATCTCCAGACTGACATAACCCATTACAAAGCAAAGAACAAAGTATCAAAACATAGTCAAAACAGTACACACACACACACACACACACACACACACACACACACACACATTCACGCGGGCGCTCGTGTCCAGGCGCTTATACGCACACACACACGCACGCACGCCCTCACACACACACACACACACACACACACACACACACACACACACACACACACACACACACACACACACACACACACACTAAAAATTCTGCAGGAAAGCGGAACATGACGCTGTTTAAAAGTGATCAATATTAATGATCAGTAATAATGATAATAATGCTGTTTGATTAATTTATGACGCTGTTTACAGTGATCAATAATAATGATAATAATACCGTTTGATTAATCCGTTTGCTTTAATATTCATTATTATTATTTCTATATATTTCTACCGGCTTCATGACCCAGGCCTATTCTCAGGGTCCCGGGAGAATCCATTGAGTTTTACCTGCCTGCGGCAGCCACTGTTGTTATTTTGTCGGTGGTGTTTTTTGTTTGTTTGTTCTGTTGGGTTTTTATTATATTTATTTTTACCAAGACCTATTTTCACGTTCACGCCGAAGGGAAAGGCTGTTTTCACTTTTACCTTCTCTTCGTCGTCTCTTTTATCTTGCTTCTTCTTCTTCTCTTCCTCCTACTCCTCCGCTCGTACAAACTTTCGGATAAACATCGAGCACTGTAACGCCCGTACAGCTACGCATGCTGTACGTGTACAATCCTCAGTTACGAGGTAAGACAGACATAGGTTTTCAGGTTTGCTGCACCGTTCCACCTCAGCGAAGTTCACAGGGAAACACAAATCAAAATTTCCATTGAACTACCTCGAGTGCAGTATTTGGAAATCGTCGCAAGCCGTGTTCAGCCGACCATGACGTGAAGGTAGACAGCAGTCATGTACCTGCCCGGCGGGCGTAGCGGTTTGAAAGCTTTCTCCGTGCACGGGTCTTTTCTGCATCTCATTTAGCCGTTTCTGTGCCATGGGGTTAGCAAACCTCGGTGTCAATCCTGGCAGACTTGTAGGCCGAGACGGTTCTCTTCTGTTGGGAAAAACCGGGAATTGGGGTGACTAAACAATAAAAATGTTTTTTGTTTTGTTTTTTGTTTTCTAAAGATGGTTTCAGCGTAAAGGAGGTACTGCACACACACACACACACACACACACACACACACACACACACACACACACACACACACACACACACACACACACACACGTATACACACACATACGCGCACGCGCGCGCGCACACACACACACACACTCACACACACACGCTGGTGTGATTATCCTGATCACATACACATGATCAAACAATGCAGTCTCAGCTTAAGGCCAGGTTGTAGAAATATAGGTATGAAACTTAATATTTTAGAAGAAATTAGTTTTTCTTCTTGATTTAAAAAAAATAAAAAATAAAGCTATTTCAAACATGTGCACCTTCGAAGTAAAAGTTTACCAGGCATTCGTCTGTCTTGACAGCTCAGGCCCGTGTCAGAGAAAGCGCGTGTTTCTGATTGATGGTTACAATCACACAAGACAGTGTTTGACATGAGCTGATCGCCGGATGTGTGCGTTGTGTGTGGGAGTCTCCGTGCTGAGACCGTCTGTCCTTTGATGCGTCGCAACAGCAGGTTGGTTTTCTCGCCTCCACCATCACCTCTTGTGTTTGTTGGCTAGTTTCTGTGTGTGTACTCTGCCTGGCCTCATTCCCTCTGCCTACATTTTCTTTCCTTAAATTTCTTTCTTCCATCACTCTCCATTTCTTGTCTTTTTTTTTTTGTACAGCCTTGCTGTTTTCCTTGTCTGTCTTTCTATCTCGTTTTCTTCTTCGATCTCTTTCTTGTTCATTCGTTTTGTTGCTCTTTGCTCATTTTGCTTTTTCTGGCTGTTATATACTTCATAGTCTTGCATATTTAACTGTTGGTAAAGCCAGTTGTTTAAAATATACGTAAGAGAAGCATTCAAGCTGGATTGTTTATGGTTTGCATTTATGAACATATTTTTGTTGTTTTGTTTTGTAATTATTGTTTAAGCCTAAAGTTATCTTGCGTCTTAACTATTCGTGTGTGTGTGTGTGTGTGTGTGTATGTGTGTGTGTGTGTGTGTGTGTGTGTGTGTGTGTGTGTGTGTGTGTGTGTGTGTGTGTGTGTGTGAGTGAGTGAGTGAGTGAGTGAGTGAGTGAGTGTGTGAGTGAGTGAGTGAATGAGAGTGTGTGTGTGTGTGACGTGTGTGTGTGTGTGTGTGTGTGTGTGTGTGTGTGTGTGTGTGTGTGTGCGTGCGCGCGTGTGTGTGTGAGAGAGACTTTTGTGTGTGTGTGTGTGTGTGTGTGTGTGTGTGTGTGTGTGTGTGTGTGAGTGTGTGTGTGTGTGTGTGTGTGTGTGTGTGTGTGTGTGTGTGTGTGTGTGTGGTTTTGACAGTGACGTTGCATCTGGTTATCATGAATTCGTGTGCAGCAGGACTGTGCATCGCCACACATTCCCTGTGATGGCGATAAAGTCCTCTCATAGTCTGTTGCTTTCACTCACTGCATTTGGTCCATTCAGTGTGGGGAAAACTCAAAAACAAACAACCAAACATTCAGTGTGAGGAAAACTCAAAAACAAACAGCCAAACAAAGCAAAAAACAAAAAATGAATGTTTGACATGTTGATGGAGTAAGTGTCATTTTAAAGT
Source organism: Alviniconcha strummeri (assembly GCA_963584105.1). NCBI lineage: Eukaryota > Metazoa > Mollusca > Gastropoda > Provannidae > Alviniconcha > Alviniconcha strummeri. The sequence goes on from OY757544.1 coordinate 2,262,793, forward strand.
CGTGGAGCAGACCTGTAAAGACTGGTGCCTGATTCATCACTGGGTGTGCATCTGTCACAAGCACGTGTGATCATTTTGAAATTTGAACTGCGGCAGTTGAAGCTGAAGTCGGAGTTCCTCTGTACGTGGGGCGTTCGGACTTTGACTCACCGTGACGTAATGTAGCTAGTCCGCC
>OY757544.1:2268167-2290666 GCA_963584105.1 Alviniconcha strummeri
ATGATGTGGTCATAGTTCAGGAGCTGTGTGAGAGTCGAGGTGGCCGTCCTGGGCTGTCCGTCCTAACGAGCCTTATGGTTTCCGTGGACGTAAAGCTGTATTGAACCATGCTTCGGCATTGGTCTCAGCTTGTCCCTAATATGTCAACTGACATCTGAGGACATTAAGCAACACTACCTACCTACCTACCTGATGATGTGGTCACACATCCACACACCTGTGTGTGTCATTACTACAGGGTTTCAGGCGAGATCAAGAGGAGGGAGGTGGAGCTGGATCCTCAAGTTAGCCCAGAAGAGATCATGGGCAGGGAGGTGGAGCTGGGCTGAGAAAGTTGGACTTCTTTCGCTTCGGGTTGTTCCTCAACAGCAGTGCAACGGACATTGTCCTTGTGACTCTGCCCAGCACGGCAGTTGAAACAGCTATTGTGTAGTGCACTAGTCGCTGCGCAATGGCGAGGGGACACCGCCTTAACACTTCCATTGTTCTGGCGGCGGTCCACGGCCTCTCCGGTCTTTTTCGGGCGGTATCCGGGGTCGAGCCTTCACTCTTTCGTCCCCTTCCGCCCCCCCCCCCCCCCCCCCCCCGCCCCCCCGTCCCCGTCCCCGTCCCTAATAAGCAGCCTCGCTTCTGTAGACGTAAAGCAACCTGGTCAAGGTCATGATGATGTGGACATAGTCACTGTGACTCTGTTCTACATAGCAGTTGGGACAGCAATTGCGTGGTGCTGTGGTCGCTGCGCAATGCCGGACGGACACTGCCTTAACATCCTATTGTTCTTGCGGCGGTCCACGGCAGCCTTTGTATTCCGGGTTGGCGCCTGTTTCGAGGTTTCACTCTTCTGTCCCTCTTTTCCCACTCGTCCCCGTCCCTAATAGGCCTTCTCGCCTCCGTGGACGTTAAGCAACAAAAATCAGTCTGATGATGTGGTCATAGTTCAGGAGCTGTGTGAAAGTCGAGGTGGCCGTCCTGGGCTGTCCGTCCTAGCTAGCCTTACGGTTTCTGTGGACGTATAGCAATATTGAACCATGCTCACGCATTGGTCTCAGCTTGTCCCTAATATGTCAACCGACATCCGAGGACATTAAGCAACACAACCGAATCTGATGATGTGGAGCTTAATGTCCTCGGATGTCGGTTGACATATTAGGAACAAACTGTGACCAGTGCGTGAGCATGGTTCAGTGTTGCTTTACGTCCACAGAAACCATAAGGATCATTAGGACGGGGAGCCCAGGACGGCCACCTCGACTTTCACACAGCTCCTGAACTCTGACATAAAAGTTAAAAAGAACCTGTTTATTGTGATTTTTTAAGCGAAATATTTGGGGTAAGCCCATTTCTGAAGCTACAAAACAACACTTAACAGTTAAACGGCGAAAACGAGATGTAGAATACTTAACTGCTTTTGGTTGAGCTGTTTTGTTATATTGTTTTGGTATCCAGTTATCATTGCTTCGTATTGCTGAGGTCTGTCATATAGAATAGCAATATCTGATGGGTGTTTTTTTTGTTTGTTGTTTTTTTGTTTGTTTTTAGGAGGAGCAGAGCAGAGGGGTTAGTGCCCTAAGTACGTGTGCCGATTTCAAACAATTTACCTGCTGGCTGTTATCCTGACAGAAGTGCTACCCCCTCTGGGGCATGTTCTGTTCGGCTCTCAGAGTCTGTGACATGAGAACTGAACGGAAGGAAGGTTTACGTTTCGCTTGCTCTTTTGTTTCTGATACAAGTTGAAAGATTGAAACTTGATGGCGCCATCGTTGTCTAATAGGCGTTACATAATTGTGACGCTCCTACGTACCAGGCGGCTGACCTTAATTAACATGACCTGAACTCAAGTGATCTGGCCTGATTTCTAACTGACGTCACGACTGACTTCAGCTGATCTGACCTGACTGGCTTATGATTTTAACTGGCTTGGGTCGACTTGGACTTGCCTGGCGGCTGACCTCAACTAACCTCAGCGTTCTGACCTGACCCTGTGCAGGTTCGCGTGGCGACAAGGAAGACAACTCTGGCGGTGACAGTGCTGCAGAACGTCAGTCCCTGTGCTGACTGTGCCGCCGAGCTGCTCAAGGTCAGAGCAGACCTGGGCCCGTGTGCATGACGAGCAAATAACGTTAAAGCCGGATAGCCCTTAGTCCCCATTTGCTAAAAAGTCCATAAGTCCGCTCTTCTTCAGTTCTTAATCACAATCCGGTTCGATTTCTAACAAAACATAGTGCATAGTTAAATCGAATATAAAAGTCAGGAAAGCAACAAGAACAAAATGAGAAAATGTCATAGGTATATATTTTAGAAACATTTTTTAAAGACTTTTTAATAATGCTACATTTAAATGAAACATACCCCACATGTCAGTCTGTACAGTGTGTGTGTGTGTGTGTGTGTGTGTGTGTGTGTGTGTGTGTGTGTGTGTGTGTGTGTGTGCGTGTGTGTGTGTGGTGTGGTGTGTGTGGTGTGGTGTGGTGTGTGTGTGTGTGTGTGTGTGTGTGTGTGTGTATGTGTGTGTGTGTGTGTGTGTGTGTGTGTGTGTGTGTGTGTGTGTGTGTCTGTCTGTCTGTCTGTCTGTCTGTCTGTCTGTCTGTACTGTGCCTCTGTGTCTTGCATATAGTCCGTTTTGTTCGAACCCGTGTTGCTGTTCACACTTTTTGTTGTGTGTTAAATTCATAACAATCTTCATCTCTGGGTTCGTTATGAGTGTTCTGTATTGTCTGTACGAGTTGTTCAGCGCCTTTAGCCCTAGTATTGGCTATTTTGAAAAATCCCCATTATCATCATCATTGTATGTGTGTGTGTGTGTGTGTGTGCGTGCGTGCGTGCGTGCGTGCGTGCGTGCGTGCGTGTGTGTGTGTGGTACGTTTTTTTTCCCGTTTTTTTCTGTATAATACTTTATGTAAATTGTTTTGGTAGGACTATGCTCTACATATGTATAGAATATCATATTTAGGTTAATATATACCATGAGAGTGCTCAGGGCGTTGATGAGCGCATGATAAATGTACATTATTATTATTATTGTTGTTGATGTCGTTGACTGCACGTGCGTTGCCGTGGAGCCAGGCCCTCAGCCTGTCACGGGAGAAGAAGGTGAGGCTGGACATCTCCATCGCCTTCGTGTCTCTGCACCGGGTCCGGCGACCCTCCTGCTCTCACCGCGGGCACCCGTGCGCGGGCGACGTCTTCCTGAACGAGTCCAACGACAACGCCCTGGCGCTCCGGACGCTCAGCGAGGAAGGGGTCAAGGTCATGACCTTCAACCCCTCCTTGTGGCAGTTCTTGCACACGTTCGTAGGGATGGGGATGCCTTCTCCCTACCCGAACTCTTTTCTGTCGGGGAAGTACAGCGGTGCGACGTGTCAGCAGCGCATGACGGAGGACTCTGTGATGGAACACGAACTGCGAGCTATCGTCACAGGTAGATGGATTTAAGTTACTGGCATTACAGTCAAGCTAACTGTCGGACCCACCGGCCATTCTCCTCTTATTAGACCGTCTTTCTCAACAAACTGTATAATCATAGGTGAGGATGCCACTGCAGTTTCTCACCCATATCAGATTTCCACATGCGAGTGCCTGTGTGGCTTGGAATGGAAGTGACACAGTAAACTGGTGCATGATTGTATGGTGTGTACGGAACGTGCGCCGAGACAGCAGCGGTTTCATGTGGCACCAGCCACGTAACAACCGAGCAGCGTTGTAAGTACATCATCTCGGTGGATACTCAAAAATATCGCGCTGCAAAAGCTAGTCACTCATTCAGAATCGCATACGAGCGCAGTGAGTCTGCTCGATAGCGAGAATAGCACAATATAAAAGCGATCATCATCAACAACAACAACAATCGTGAGCCACTTTGGCCTAGCGGTAAGGCGTTAGGCTGGTAAGCGGAGGGACCTCGGTTCGATACCGCTTCGGCTCTCCTTTTTCTTCAAAAGTTGTGGTCTGTGGACACTGTCTTGTGACTTTGTCCCTCACAACTATGAAACATTAAAATGGCTCTCATCGCTGCCCACCTTAATGCATAAGTCAATCTGGTGGTGACAGTGTAGCGATAGGTATATATCTCTCCCCCCCCCCCCCCATCCCCACCACCTCCATACCCCCGTCCCCCCTTCTCCCCGTCCCTAATAAACCTTATGGTTTCTGTGGACGTTAAGCACCATGTTTACAACAACAACAACGACAGCAACAAGAACAACAACAAAATGATTAAGAAGCGGAGGTTAAAATGATGATGTGTGTCAATGTGGTAGGAACACAGTTGACATGAGGTGGGCAGAATGTAACCCAGGCCCGGAGGCATAGCTGAGGGTGAACTCTGCTCACAGTAACCTATGGCTTAAGAGCAGTACTGGAGTCAGATCACTGGGGCCGAGGGTTACTGTGGCTATGGTGGTGCTCTGGGTACGCAGATCACTGCTGTGGCCACTGGCTGTGTTGGTGTTGCAGGTGTGCAGATCACTACTGTGGCTGTTGGTGTTGCAGGTGTGCAGATCATTACTGTGGCTGTATTGGTGTTGCAGGTGTGCAGATCACTACTGTGGCTGTTGGTGTTGCAGGTGTGCAGATCACTACTGTGGCTGTTGGTGTTGCAGGTGTGCAGATCATTACTGTGGCTGTTGGTGTTGCAGGTGTGCAGATCACTACTGTGGCTGTATTGATGTTGCAGGTGTGCAGATCACTACTGTGGCTGTATTGATGTTGCAGGTGTGCAGATCACTACTGTGGCTGTATTGATGTTGCAGGTGTGCAGATCACTACTGTGGCTGTATTGATGTTGCAGGTGTGCAGATCACTACTGTGGCTGTATTGATGTTGCAGGTGTGCAGATCACTACTGTGGCTGTATTGATGTTGCAGGTGTGCAGATCACTACTGTGGCTGTATTGGTGTTGCAGGTGTGCAGATCACTACTGTGGCTGTATTGATGTTGCAGGTGTGCAGATCACTACTGTGGCTGTATTGATGTTGCAGGTGTGCAGATCACTACTGTGGCTGTATTGGTGTTGCAGGTGTACAGATCACTACTGTGGCTGTATTGATGTTGCAGGTGTGCAGATCACTACTGTGGCTGTATTGGTGTTGCAGGTGTACAGATCACTACTGTGGCTGTATTGATGTTGCAGGTGTGCAGATCACTACTGTGGCTGTATTGATGTTGCAGGTGTGCAGATCACTACTGTGGCTGTATTGGTGTTGCAGGTGTGCAGATCACTACTGTGGCTGTATTGATGTTGCAGGTGTGCAGATCACTACTGTGGCTGTATTGGTGTTGCAGGTGTACAGATCACTACTGTGACCACCGGCTGTGCTGGTGCTGCAGGTGTGCAAATCATTACTGTGGCTGTGTTGGTGTTGCAGGTGTCAGATCATTACTGTGGCTGTGTTGGTGTTTCAGGTGTGCAAATCATTACTGTGGCTGTGTTGGTGTTTCAGGTGTCAGATCATTACTGTGGCTGTGTTGGTGTTTCAGGTGTGCAGATCATTGCTGTGGCTGTGTTGGTGTTGCAGGTGTGCAGATCACATCGGGGGCCCAGAGTCCAGACCCTGACGGCTACACGGCCGAATGGAAGGCACCCAAACTGCCCGCCAAGAAGGTGTCCGAATTCAGACTTGTCTACAAAAAGGTTCGTCCACAAAGCAGCAGTTGTTTTGTCTCTTGAAAAAGGGGCTTAACCCGAAAAATCGCAGTTTTTGTATTGTTAGATTGAGTTAGTATTCCTTTAATCCTTTATGTGTTTGGATCTTGTCTTAGAACGCTAGCAGTCCTTGTTTCATACTGTTTTTGTGTGTAGGGGCCATTCTTGGGAGGAACCAGAACGGGCAATACAAATTATCCGGCACGGAAAGAGTTAAAAACCAGCCACCTGCCTCACCGAAGAATCAACACTGAGACGAGTTTTGAAAGTTAGCAGTCACCTTTCCGCATGTTATGGCCGCTATATGCATGTTATCACCGTTATTTGGACGTTATGACCGTTATCTGCACGTTATCACCGTTATGTGAATGTTACCGCCGCCATCTGCGCGTTATTACCATTATTTGTTATGACCGTTATCTGAATGTTATGACCGTTATCTGCACGTTATCACCGTTATGTGCATGTTACCGCCGCCATCTGCGCGTTATTACAGTTATTTGTTGATCACCGTTATGTGCATGTTGTCGCCGCCATCTGCGCGTTTGCATGTTATCACCGTTATGTTCATGTTATTCCCGTTATCGTCATGTTATCTGCACGTTATCACCGTTATCTTCGTGTTATCTGCACATTATCATCGTTATCTGCATGTTATCGCCGCAGATCTCCCTGAAGAACAAGGACGTGGAGGAGAAGTTCTGGAAGCTCCAGCAGACGCTGAGCAGCGCCCCCAGCAAGGTGTCGGTGCCGGGAGAGCTGACGTCACGCCGCCTGGTGGAGCTGGAGAGGGACAGTTTCTACGAGCTGACCGTGGAGGCCGTTCTCGGCGGGACCGTCGTGTGCTCGGCCAAGAGGATCTTCAGGACAGACGACAAAGGTCAGTGTCTGTGGTGTTTAGGCCTGTACTGTTTAGGACAAGGCTTTCAGGACAGAAGACAAAGGTCAGTGTCTGTGGTGTTTAGGCCTGTGCTGTTTAGGACAAGGCTTTCAGGACAGACGAAAAGGTCAGTGTCTGTGGTGTTTAGGACAAGAGGATCTTCAGGACAGAGGGACAGAGGGCAAAGGTCAGTGTCCTTGGTGTTTAGACCAAGGCTTTCAGGAGAGAGGGCAGAGGTCAGTGTCTGTGACGTTTAGGCCAAGGCTTTCAGAACAGACGACAAAGGTCAGTGTCAATGGTGTTTAGGCCAAGGCTTTCAGGAGAGAGGGCAGAGGTCAGTGTTCGTGGTGTTTAGGCCAAGGCTTTCAGGAGAGAGGGCAGAGGTCAGTGTTCGTGGTGTTTAGGCCAAGGCTTTCAGAACAGATGACAAAGGTCAGTGTCTGTGACGTTTAGGCCAAGGCTTTCAGAACAGATGACAAAGGTCAGTGTCTGTGACGTTTAGGCCAAGGCTTTCAGAACAAACGACAGAGGTGAGTCTCTGATGTATCGGCCAAGAAGGCTTTCAGAACAAACAACAAAGGTTAGTTTCTGTTGTATCGGCCAAGAAGGTCTTCAACACATACAACAGAAGCTAGTTTCTGTTTTTTTCCGTCAAGACGACCTTCACAAAAGACGCCTGAGGTCGACTAGTCTAGTACATCGATCCAGACGTTTTGAACGGACGATAAAGATGCTGCAGTATCTGGTGTATCGGCCAAGGAGATCTTCGTAGCAAAAGACGAACAACAGAGTCCGGTATATCGGCAAGTACGATCTTTGGAATAGGCGACAACTGTCAGTGACTTTGGGTTGTTATTTTCCACCAAAGATCTTCGTAACAGACAGCAAAATGTTCACCTCTGGGAACCGGAGATGCACGGACCAACGTTTTATGTTTGTGTCACTGTTGGTATACGTTTTATTTCAATGAATAGGACGAGGGGTATTTGTATATCTGACTGTCTGTTTGACGCCGATTGAGGGATTTTGTTTTCTCTGTGCGTGATTTCGTGTGTGTGTGTGCGTGTGTGTGCGTGTGTGTGTGGGGGGGGGGGGGTGCGCGCGCGTGCGCGCGTGTGTGTGTATGCGCGTGTGTGTGTGTGTGTGTGTGTGTGTGTGTGTGTGTGCGTGTGTGTGTGTGTGTGTGTGTGTGTGTGCGTGCGTGCGTGTGCGTGCATGCGTGTGCGTGCGTGTGTGTGTGCGTGTGTACACGTTTGTGCGTGCGTGCGTGCGTGCGTGCGTGCGTGTGTGCGTGCGTGCGTGCGTGCGTGCGTGTGTGTGTGTGTGTGTGTGTGTGTGTGTGTGTGTGTGTGTGTGTGTGAACCCTCACGCTGGTATTGTCTCTTGCTGACTCACTGGCTGTGCTCACAGCGTTCTGTCTCTGCCTGTCCGCCTGTTTCAGCGCCCATAGCGTCGCTGGCCTCACCCAAGAAAACTCTGGGCCGCAGTAACTCCAGGCTTTCCTCCGCCTCTCTGCCCAGGTCTCCCAAGTAAGTAGTCCCTTTAGGGACCCATGTACCCCCTCCACGGTACCCCAGGTAGGTAGTCCGTTTAGGTACCCATGTACCCCTTCCAAGTACGTTTATTCCGTTTAGGTACCCATGTACCTCTTCCACGCTATTCAAAGCAATCTCTCTGTTTAGGCCCTCAGGTACCCCTTCCAAGGTCCCCCAAGTACGTACTCAGTGTAGACCCCCAAGAGAGTCCTCTGCCACGGTCATTAGTATAGATCCCCAAGTAAGTACCTCTTACAGGGTTATCCGAGCAGGTACCTCGTCCGGGTCTGCAAGACAGTTCCTCTGCCAAAGTCACCCAGGCATACACTCTGTCTAGTTCCTCCAAGAAAATACCTATATCAGAGTCATCCTAGCATACACTCTGTCTAGTTCCTCCAAGGAAGTACCTATGTCAAGTTCATCCCAGCATACACTCTACTTCCTCCAAGAACGTACCTTTGGCCAGCCTAAGTGTGAGCGAACGAAACAAGTCTGGACATGGAATCGAGAAGACATATACTGGAACTGTGAATATTATGGAAGAGCAGTTCCATGGACTTGTGTACTTCTGCTCACCTCCGTACGTCACGCTTCAATGGGAACACCGCCAGAGTCTGGGGGGCTTTGGGGTCAGTATGCTTCACTGTCCCTCCGCTCTGGTGTGTGACCATGTCTGACTGGATCTGGTAAAGCGCTGACACCGTGCTGGCTTTATCCTTGCACACTCATGCACACTGCCTTTCTCTGTTTCAGCGGGCAGGCAGCAAAGTAAGGCCTTCGCGGGAAAACGGGGTATGAAACAAATGTAGTCTGCCTTCCGGCCTTCCCACAAAGCGATCCAGCGGGACTCCAGCGGAAGGCTTGCAAAGACTGGCAACGTACGTGACCCACAGTGTCTCATGGAACGGCAGTGACCAGGGATGCCTGTACATCCTCCTTCATCGTCCGTCTCACTGCCGACACGGCTGCTGCCAGCGTTTTGGGCAACGGCAGCCAAAAACGTGGGCGACGGTAGCTCTGGCTGTACCTCGGGTAGATTTCTTCATTGAGCCTACTTCGGGTGGGCAGTGTAGACTGCCATTCTTGAGGTGCGACCTGGCAGGAAGACTCGAGAGGCTATATATATATACACCCATCGAAGTGAATGTACTGACGTAGGGTTTGCACCGCACCCTCTTCCTGGTCTGACGTTCGAACAGAAAGGATGCACACCTAACGACGCCTACGTGGTCCCTGAAAAGGTGCACTGCCATACCTCGCACAGGGCCGGGCCTGTCCATGGTCCACTGCTGCCATACCTCACACAGGGCCGGGCCTGTCCATGGTCCACTGCTGCCATACCTCACACAGGGCCGGGCCTGTCCATGGTCCACTGCTGCCATACCTCGCACAGGGCCGGGCCTGTCCATGGTCCACTGCTGCCATACCTCACACAGGGCCGGGCCTGTCCATGGTCCACTGCTGCCATACCTCACACAGGGCCGGGCCTGTCCATGGTCCACTGCTGCCATACCTCACACAGGGCCGGGCCTGTCCATGGTCCTCTGCTGCCATACCTCACACAGGGCCGGGCCTGTCCATGGTCCACTGCTGTCATACCTCACACAGGGCCGGGCCTGTCCATGGTCCACTGAAGTAGCCAACAGTACAGCAAGTAGTGCCCATGGCTAAAGCAGAGATATTGGAGCGTGTGTGGTGTCTATTGCTGAAGCAGAGAGACTGCAGCAAGTCTAGTGCCTGTGGTGTCTATTGCTGAAGCAGAGAGACTGCAGCAAGTCTAGTGCCTGTGGTGTCTATTGCTGAAGCAGAGAGACTGCAGCAAGTCTAGTGTCTATGGTGTCTATGGCTGGAGCAAAGACTACAGTAAGTATAGTGTTTGTGGCTGGAGCAGAGTGAAAAGTAAAGTGTCTATAGCTGAGGTAGAGACTACTGCAGGTACATCCATTGCTGAATTCAGAAATCGGTGACAACTTACAGAAAGTATGGTGTCTATGGATGAAGCAGAGCCTACCAGGTATAGTGTCTATAGATGAAGCAGAGAGAGGCTAGCTGCCAGGTATAGTGTCTATGGGCGAACTGGCAACACTGCAACAAGAAGTGCCTTTTTAGACACACTGACAGAGTACCAGAGGTCTGTGTGTGTGTCAGAGGTCTGTGTGTGTGTCAGAGGCACCAATCCACCCTTTTTCTTCTTTTTTTCTTCTTTTCTTCTTCTATCTTTTGTGGATATATACTGTGCATTTTGAACACAATGCGCAAAGGTCTTAAAACAGCTAGACTAATGTGATATATGTGTGTGGCTGACTGCCTCGGCAGAATCAATGAACAAAGGGAATTAACTGTACTCGACAGACACCCACACATACAGCAAGGTACACAGTAACAGAGACGGAACCACCTTCAGTAACTGTCGCCTGGCATGCAAGTAAATACAAGGTACACATACTCCACCAAACGTACAGGCTTTGTCAGTCAAATGATGCATTTCATAAAAAATAATCCAAAATGTGTGTAGTGTCGATGCATGTGATTTGTGTGTGTGTGTGTGTGTGTGTGTGTGTGTGTGTGTGTGTATGTGTGAGAGAGAGAGAGAGAGAGAGAGAGAGAGAGAGAGAGAGAAGATGACCCATTGTTCTTATGTCTGTGGTTCAAAAATAACACCTGTGTTGCCGAGTATGCATGAAATGGGGGATATACATGCCACGGGGGGTGGGGGGGGGAACATCCTTTGGGAGGGGGGGGGGGGTGCGGGCGCTTGTAGAGGGCATGCTTTTTGTGAAAATGGAGCTCTGGTAATGTCCCTTGTATTTTACTCAACGCCAGGCAATCCGGGTCTTTGAGGTGTACTTTGGGTGCTGATTAACTCCCTTTATTTTCTATCTAAAAATAGAAGATTTGCTTTGCTATTTGCAAGCAGGGTGTGTCTAATTTTCCATATTTTGAAAAGTAAATATTAAGCCCATTAGCTTGTGTTGCATGTTCATTCTCAGACCCCCCCCCCCCCCCACACACACACACACACACACAACAATGCACCCGCATTTTCAGTCCTACCCAATACACACAATCACCAGAGCACGCACATGGAAATTATGCAAACACAAACATTTATGGATTTTATGGAAATGTGTTTATTTTCAGATGACACCTTAATAACGGACATTTCAAATATTATGTATTAGCACAGTTACAGATATGAGTCAGTTCTGAAAAGAACAGCACAAAAATGTTAAATACCTGTACAAAATATAGAGTGTACTACAAGGACAAGCATGGTACACATGAATTTCACAAAAGGACAGCACAAAAATGTTAAATACCTGTACAAATATAGAGTATACGACAACAACAAGTGTGATACACATGAATTTTGCATCTGAAAAAAAAAAGGGCTCAAAAAAGCAAGCTACAAATAAAATAAAAAAATGTCCAGTAAGTATACATAAAAATGCCTCTGTGCTCTAATGAACAAAATGTGAGCTGGTTTACAAACAAGAAATTAAATTAAATAAGGTACTAAATCAAAAGCAGTTTCAAAATAACCATGAATCTTTAACCAATGTTGCATCTCTTCAGACACATGTGCACTTTCTTCCTCTCAGTATTTCCCTAAGGTACTTCCTGAATAAAAGTCATCCAGATTAGATTTCAATTCAAGTGCTTTAACTCCATAAGAATGCCTTCACGCGACCATGACCCGAATGCTCTGGCAGGCAACCTTCTTTTATGCGCAAGTGTGGGTGGCTCTGGCATCCACGATGTACAGACATCAAAGTCATGAGTACCGTCAAGGTCAAGACGAACCGCATGTGCACAAAGACCCATCGCTTCCAAATTCAGCCAGTTTTGTGAATGAGACATTTGGTCAAGTTTCCTGCTTCTGCCAGTTAAACACCTGAGGCAAAGTGGAATTGCCAAGAAATACTACCCTGCTTTGCCCTAAAAGAAGTCCTGTTGTCTCAAGCCTGCAGAAACAAAAGTTACTGACAATGAGCACATCAGGCATGCCAATTCAAGCAAACTGCTAACAGAGTGAGTTGTGACAAAAGACTGAAGTATGCAAAAAGTTATATTTGTACAAATGTACTGTGATCAGCGTTGACAATATCTGTACAAATGTACTGTGACCGGTGTCGACACATGCAAAAGGCAATGGCTGCGATAACCAGAGAACAACGGTCACCATTCTAGATCGTGAAGTCTGAGGTTGTGGGTTCAGACAGAAAACAAATTTTCTCTTTTATTAGTCTTCGGGTGGTGGACGTAGTATCTAGTCCTTTGCATATAACTAAGGTCATCTGTGCTATAGGCACACACCCATACACCCACCCGCAGCAGAATGACGACCTGGCAAACTTTTGTCAAAATGTCAACAGTGTCAAGAATGAGGAAGGTGGGTAGTGCAACTTGGGCACTGCTGACTTTCTCAGGTAAAACTGGTTTTATGTTGCCTGGGTGACAGTCACAAACAGGATGATATGGTATGAATGTAAATGAGGTGAATGCCATTCAATATCATCCAGATTAAAATAAAAACTATTTTACAAAACAGCTGGCTACACAGGAAATAAAAGACAGCAGCAAAAATCAAAATGTCCACTCAACCAGGTCATGGTAAACAACTACAACAACAACCACAAAAATCAAGAAGAAAAATAATTTAAAAAAAATAGAGCAATAAAATGAGATGAAACACAGTGTGAGTTCATTGGGTATAGATGTTTGTGACGTAAACACACCAGCAAGCCCAAGTCTAATTACAAGCTGGGAACAGGGTGGGGTGGGTATGTTGGGGGTGGGTGGGGGAGAAACACGTCATACATGATGGGGATTGGCAAGGCTGTCACCAAAACACCGGATGGAAGTCCTCCACTGTTAACATCATCGCATCGCAAGTATTATGACAACTGGTACTGTACTGGGTCACAATGCAGTAGACAGGAGAAAGAGATATATTGCACTTCAAACATTCTACACAACATTGATACCACACACATAACAATTTAAATAATAAATATTCTGCTCTTTCTGTCTATACCCAGAAGTACTTTTCACTTTTTTCTTTCTTTCTTTTTTTTTAAATTCTGGGCACGTTTTATACTTTCCTTATACTTCCAATGCTGTCAGTTTTGTATTTAAAAAATAATAATTTTAGGATGTAAATGTACTGTTATTTTTTTTTTAATTACCATTTACCTTCTTCTTTTTTTTCACTTTTTTTTTTTTCACTTTCTTTCTTCTTTCTTTCTCTAAAACAAAACAAAAATTCAAAAGTTTAAATGTATGAAGTTGTCAAGTGTAGAACTGAACATCAACCACACAGGGCCACCTCAGGACCATCAAAGCAAAAGCCCATTTCAAAACACTTTTCTCTCTATGCAGACTCTTTCTCAAGTTAAATCTACAAAAACAATTCTTACACAGTATAAAACAAAACATGCATACACAAACATCAAACACACATTTTTGAAGAGTTAGTCCCGTCAACACAACTCTTGCTAAAAAAAAAAAGCGTAAAAGGCTACGACATGCTGGTGTTGTTGACCATTTTATCCCACAGATCAATGCCAGATGAAAGAACAATAAATTTTAAAAAAGGAACAGAATATAAAATCAACAACACTTTTTTTATAAATGCGTGCAGGCAATGCGTACAGCCAGTGTTGTATGGCAGCAAGCTGCACACACCAGCTATAATCTCCTAGCTGCTCAACGAGAGCCACAGGAAAAAGCCTACAAGGGCTCTCCAGAGGCAGTAGGATGAACAGCATTCAGCACCAGCATATACTGCAACAAAACTGAGGACTCAAATAGCTTAACAAAAAGACACAAAGAGCAAAGTGTTTGTCTCAGTCAACTCACATTAAAAAAAGGACACATATTCTTTCAAACTCCAAACTTTGTGAAAGAATCAAGGTCACTAAAGCTGACGTAAATTATCATATAAAAGAGAGCCTATCGTCATGAGTATTTGAGATCTACTTTTTAACAGTCACTGCTGACATTGCGGTTTTTGTCCAGGCACAAAACAAGCCACTTACCCTCCTCACATACAGGTCATGGTTACTCTACAACTGACACAGACAAGCTTGAGAAAAACATAAAACATCATCGTAATGGGGTTGTTGTTGTTTTTCAGTGAGTACACATGTTAATTTTCTCCATGACAAAGTCACAAAAGATATTTTGTGTGTGACACATGTTAATTTTCTCCATGACAGTCACAAAAGATATTTTGTGTGTGACACTTTAAACATAGCAACCATACAGAGTAACTCGGCTCTATCCAAAGCTTCTAAGACTCTTGGGTTGTGGTTCAGGTTACTGAAAATGTATCAAAGTGTAACGCTCCATTGAGGTTAATGTTACACAAAGTCTGGATGATTTGGAAGACACCATTAAAAACTAAAGATTTCACAAGAGGTAACTCAGTCCTCCCATACCTTCAAGACTGCATCAGAAACTCGCCTCCACAATGATACTACAATTGATTTCAAAATCTGTCTTCTTTATTCGAATCTCCCCCTCCCCCACCACCACCAGTATTATGTCTATTATTCTTGAGGTTTTTTTTAATTTTATTGTTGCTCTTGTAATGTGTGGTGTGCTCACCCTTGTCAGTGAGACACCATGCCTATGTCAGTTATGACCCCTATTATTATGTATTATAAAAAGAGCCAAAACATGTGTACACTACAAGAACCATTGTCATTGATGACCAGCAGTAATACTGCACCGAAACACGACATGATACAAACAGTTTACACAGCCAGAAGCCAAAGACCATCAAGAACAAAAACAGTGACCTTCACTGCCATGCCAGTACCCAAAGTCACGGCTCAGCTAACCTGAAAAACACGAGCGTGTCGCCCTCATTCAGACTCACTCATAAATTCCAGACTCGCAGTGGCTGCGGTGGTGCACACAACTTGTGTCAGGGTTCTACATGTGCTAAAGATGATGGTCTGGCACCACCTCTGCTTCAAGAAGGCCACAAAACTCACTCTGGGAGTGTCTATCAAAATAGGTTTACTTGGCTCGGTTTCTTAGCAAAATTGTCCATCACACGCAATCTAATCTATGATAACAGCACAGCTTGCGACTCCTAATGGGAGCAATTCCAAACTGCTGCACTGCTTCGCAAACTCTGCTGAAATGGACACATTATGCCCATTGAAGCATATCCCAGAAAATGACAAATTGGCAAGCAAACTGAAACAAACTAAGGTAACTACCCCTGAAGGTTTTTCTAGTTGCTGTGGCGATAAAACTTTGTTTTCCAAGGCACAGTTATTATCAAGAAACACAGACTGTACAAGCAGAACATTCCTCATAAATCAGAAGTCTTTCAGAAGACAAAAACAACAGCCAGGTAAAGACAATAATGGTGCAAAAGCAGCAAGATCTGCCAGTCAAATGTGCCTTCAAATATCAGACGGGTAGATATCTTCAGTGATTTTATGTGATATGCACCACACTCTTAATAACATATCGTCTGCAAGAGTGGTGTGAGATTCTTCAGTTAATATCCCAGAAGTTAACAGACAAGACAGAAAAATATATCAGAAGTCTGAATTTGCAGTAGAAAATGTGATATGCCTGAAAACAATTTTGTTACACAACTTCACTCAAACGACTGAGTCAAAATGTGTTAATCATAACATGATTCAGAGACAACACCAGCTCGTGTTCAGTTTAGCCTGTGACCAACACTGGTCCAAGTCGATCCCATGAAGTGTCAAGACTGTGAATACTGACCACTGTGTGAATTAAGTTAACAATTACTGAAGTTTTGTTACAGATATGATATTATTATATCTACATGCATAAAATGATTAACATGTGCATCAAATTGTGACAATACATTTATCTCAATACTGATCTTGAGCAATTGCGTTTAGCTTAACATGCAGATCTCCAAACTGCGATGTTTCCAAAGAGGAAAAAAGTAATCAAAGTCTAATTCTGTAATCCGTGGTCTATTGTGTGGTTATGGTTTTGTACTAACATGCCACATTTATGTGTTACCTAACCGCTTCGCTGAACGGACTTTAATTTTCCACCGCACTTGACAGTTCACACAATAAAGATGCAAAATCAGCAGGGCATGCAATAAACTGTGCAGTAACCAAACACAGTTACTTCACAACGCCCTGAGCAGTGGTGTCATTTGTTTTCAATGACCAAAACACACAAACATTTGCGTAAAAGTTTAGCCCAATGAACAGTGAGGGCGTCCAAAGCAAAAAACTTATAAGTATAACCCAAATGAAGAACAAGTGGCAAGCAATCGTCAACCTATGGACAGAATGAAAATCTGACACAAGAATGACTGCTAGCGCTCTAAAACAAGATCCAAACACATAAACGGTTCAAAAGAACGCTATTTATTAGGACAAGACAAAACCAGCAAATTTTTAGGGTACTCCCCTTTGTCAAGCTACAAAACAACACTTGATCAACAGCTAAACAGTCAAAAATGACAAAAAATGAAGTCAAAAGCTAAACCACTTATCTGTTTTTGGTTGAGCTATGTTGCTTTTCACTTCATTTTCATGTTCTTCTATCACTGGACAGGAAAGCAGCACAGCTTTTCACTTCATTTTCATGTTCTTCCTAACACTGGACAGGAAAGCAACACAGCTTTTCACTTCATTTTCATGTTCTTCCTAACACTGGACAGGAAAGCAACACAGCTTTTCACTTCATTTTCATGATCTTCCTAACACTGGACAGGAAAGCAACACTGCTCTTCGCTTCATTTTCATGATCTTCCTAACACTGGACAGGAAAGCAACACAGCTCTTCACTTCATTTTCATGATCTTCCTAACACTGGACAGGAAAGCAACACAGCTCTTCGCTTCATTTTCATGATCTTCCTAACACTGGACAGGAAAGCAACACAGCTCTTCACTTCATTTTCATGATCTTCCTAACACTGGACAGGAAAGCAACACAGCTCTTCACTTCATTTTCATGATCTTCCTAACACTGGACGGGAAAGCAACACAGCTCTTCACTTCATTTTCATGATCTTCCTAACACTGGACAGGAAAGCAACACAGCTCAACCAAAAACAGGTAAGTGGTTCAGCTTTTTGCTTCATCTTTCAACATTTTTGACCCTTTAGCTGTTGTCTAAGTGCTGTTTTGTAGCTTGACAAAGGGGATTACCCCAGAATTTGCTGCTTCTGTCTTTGTCCTAAGAAACAGCATTCTTCTGAACCTTTCATGTGTATGGACAGAATGCTTCACTGGCAGTAGTTTGTTTCTGCAGTTCTCCAGGACGCTAGTTTCTCACAAACAAACAAACAACTAAAACAACTGCCATGCCTTAGACTAGCTTGTAATATCACTCAGCAATGTAAACATCCTTAAAAAAATGATGACAGAATCCCCAAAACAATGAAAAAGAACAGTTCTCATATACAGGATTATACTTTCACAACGACACACAGCACATACAGGGTGTCTGTTGACTGTAGGGTGGAGCAAGGCACCAGGCAAGCACAAATACAAGGGAGCCAGGCAAGTACAAATACAGGGGGGAGTACAAATACAGGGGACCCCCCCACCCCACCCCCCGACACCACCACCCCCTGACCCCTCCCCTCCCAGCCCCTTGAAAATGCTGAGCTAGTGCATACCCTCTGTGATGACCAGCCTCCAAGTGTGGCAAGAGAGGCGTGAAAAGAGGGGCCGGTTCTTTCACAAGAAAACGTGGAGAGAAAGGCTTCACACACAGGGGTCTTAAAAGCTGGGCGGTTTCTTGTCAGCATCCTGATGACATTAAAGACTGATGAGATTAAAGCAATGGCATCTGGCTAAACTGATGTCACCACACAGAACACATCTTCAGTCAAAACATCCGGAATTTCCAGTCTGACCAATGACAACATCAGAATTGTTTCTAATTTGACCAATAACAACATCAGGACTTTCCAGTCTGACCAATGACAACATCAGAACTGTTTCTAACTCAGCCAATAACAACATCAGGACTTTCCAGTCTGACCAATGACAACATCAGGATTGTTTCTAATTTGGCCAATAACAACATCAGGACTTTCCAGTCTGACTGAGAACATCACACATTTTCAGTATGATCAGTGACAACATGAGGAATTTTGCAGTTTGACCCACCTTTGGAATTCCTGGTCTGGCCAATTTCACAATAACAATTGACATTAACAATTTTTATCCTTGCTGAAATGGGAAGCACACAACTTCTTTTACTCAGAGAAGTCTGCACTGGAACTCCTTATCAAGCTCTCTGACTGAACACAGGTCGTGTTAAAGAAACCATGAATGCACGCGGCTTTCCTAGAGCTCTGACAATAGCCCTGACTGAAGACTGATCAACAATAGCCCTGACTGAAGACTAATCAACAATAGCCCTGACTGAAGACTAATCAACAATAGCCCTGACTGAAGACTGATCAACAATAGCCCTGACTGAAGACTAATCAACAATAGCCCTGACTGAAGACTAATCAACAATAGCCCTGACTGAAGACTAATTAACAATAGCCCTGACTGAAGACTAATTAACAATAGCCCTGACTGAAGACTAATCAGAACCCTGACTGAAGACTAATCAGAAAACACTTTCCAAACAACAACAACCAAAAGGTCACAAAGATTGAATACAGTGATACAATCCCCAACAGTTCAAAGACAACTGCAGCACACAATTTTGGCAACCATCTGTCAACATGCAGTTGTAAACAGAGCAACACAGGCATCCATCTTTCCATCAGCATTGAAGACTGTGAAATACATTAACCACAAGGACGGTGTATGACCTTTTAATCTGAGGAAAAGATGAGGCGCACAAACTTCCCAGCGCCGCCATTCCCTGCCTTCACACAAAGATTGGCGGACTGTGCCTTGTCACTTCACAGAGAAAACCAAAGACTTTGCCCTCTGACACAGTTCCCTCTCAGACACGCAGACTGTGTCAATGCCAAACTCCAAGCACTGGTTTACGGTATCCTTCCTTCAACCACTGCTGTATAGTTACGCCATAGGGTCAAGAAAACTGTCAGTTAACGAGCAGTTTTTTTGTAGGTGCTCAAACAGCAGTATGTTTTATAACAGATCATGTTGCTTATGCCAGCTCAAAGTAAAGCCAAATTCATTTGAATCGAGACAGAACTTTTTTTTAACCTGGGGTGGATGTGTCTCATGTTTACATGGGTGCTTGGGCGCAAGGTCGCTTCCACAGTCTTATCAGTACCCAAACCTTTCGGAGGGCGCTGACCGCGTCGGTGGACAGCTGCATGGAGACAGAGTGCCCCTTCAGTGGAGTAACTAAATCTGACAGTTTGGAGGAAGGTGCCAGAAAGCGATGCTCGGAGTGAGGGTCAATGCCTGGCACAAGCGCAGGAAACACTCACCATAAAGCCTCGCCATTAGGATTTGGACAGACTGCAGTTAAAGAGAGGTACATCTGTGACCTCTCTCTTTCCGTGCCAGCTCCGACAGAATAGACTGTTTCAGACTGCCAATCAGCCAGCAGCTTCAGCCAGTTTGGACTGCCAATCAGCCAGCAGCTTCAGCCAGTTTGGACTGCCAATCAGCCAGCAGCTTCAGCCGATCAGGACGTCACCGATAATATTTCATATGATGAGCCCAGAGAGCTGCCGCCATGGTTTTCTCACAGGGCCAAAGCTGGTGGACTGTGAACAAAACCTTCACTGCAAGCCACGGATGATGAGAGGTATCACTGCGATCAAAACGAACCAAACCACAGTCATCTGAATGCTGCAATCGGCCTAGAAACTTACTGTGCGTTCCAGCAGCCGGCACAGGACCACATGGCGGCCAGACCAAAAGCTTGTGAGACTAACAAGGGAGGTGGGTTTTAAACGCATGGTGGAAGCCTTCATGGTCAGCGCGACCTGCTCAACAAGGCTGACATGGTCAACAAGGTCACAGTGACTCAGTGCCTCCTCCTTTTTCCAGAACCCAAGTTTGTCTCCATTTACCCCCCCTTCCCCCCCCCCCCCCCCCCCAACACCTCTACCTAACCTTTGATCCACAGTCCACCAGGTTGTTTGGAAGGCGCACATGCACTTCATACATTTTCACAGAAAGAGGCAGCTGTGCACCACAGTGTGTTTTGAACAGCTGCGTAGGAATACAATGACGACAGGTTAATGACAGGGAACGTGTTATTCTCTTCATGCACACAAAACTTCAGGTTAGACTGGACTCCAGACCAGCAGCATTATGCGACAGCTTCACAGATTTCCTGCCTCTCCTGCCGGTGCCCCTCAGATGTAGGTCTTTTCATCTTCCCCTCCCTTGGACCTGTGCCGCACGTCCATCTCAATGTCTTCGCTGAGACGAGGTGAGTAGCGCTCAGAGTCATAGCTGCCGGTATCACCACCTCCCCTCTCCACTCTAGCGGGGGCGTTGTGGTCGATGTCGATGCCCTGAGCGCGCTGCAGCTCAGTGCGCAGGACAATCTCATTGGTGATGTAGGTCTCCCGCCGGATCTGCTCCTTGAGCAGTGTGGGGATGTCTGGGATGAGCCAGGCCAGAAGCGAGGTCACCACCACCACCACGTTCTGCACAACAACAACACAGTCATCATCACTACCATGTTCTGCACAACAATACAGTCATCATCACTACCACATTCTGCACAACAACAATACAGTCATCATCACTACCACATTCTGCACAACAACAATACAGTCATCATCACTACCACATTCTGCACAACAACAATACAGTCATCATCACTACCACATTCTGCCAACAATACAGTCATCACCACCACCACATTCTGCACAACAACAATACAGTCATCATCACTACCACATTCTGCACAACAACAATACAGTCATCATCACCACCACATTCTGCACAACAACAATACAGTCATCATCACTACCACATTCTGCACAACAACAATACAGTCATCATCACTACCACATTCTGCACAACAACAACACAGTCATCATCACCACCACGTTCTGCACAACAACAACACAGTCATCATCACCACCACGTTCTGCACAACAACAACACAGTCATCATCACCACCACGTTCTGCACAACACAGTCATCATCACCACCACGTTCTGCACAACACAGTCATCATCACCACCACGTTCTGCACAACACAGTCATCATCACCACCACGTTCTGCACAACAACAACAACACAGTCACCATCACCACCATGTTCTTCACAACAACAACACAGTCATCATCACCACCATGTTCTTCACAACAACAACAACACAGTCATCATCACCACCACGTTCTGCACAAAAACAACACAGTCATCATCACCACCATGTTCTGCACACCAACACAGTCACTGCCACCATGACATTCTGCACAACAACAACAACAATCAGTCACCACCACCGCCACATTCTGGACAACAACCTTTGCTTCTAAGTTGTCCACTGACACAGTCCTACCAAATTTAAAGCAGCTGAGTTTGACTGGTTCTCCAAAGCAAGCACAGCATGTGACCCCTTAGACAGCCAGTGTGACAGGCTCACCTCAAAGACAACGACGAAGGCCAGACGTGCCGCCAAGACATGCCAGAAGACATCAGAGTACTCGTACTTGTTCTCATGCCACGGGGGGTAGCGGAAGTCACGGTACCTGAACAAAGAGACACTTATTTGAAATGACATGGAAGTCACGGTACCTGAACAAAGAGACACTTATTTGAAAAATTACATGGAAGCCACGGTACCTGAACAAAGAGACACTTATTTGAAAAATGACATTGAAGTCACGGTACCTGAACAAAGAGGCACTTATCTGAAATGACATGGAAGTGATGGTACCTGAACAAAGGCACTTATTTGAAATGACATTAAAAAAGGTCTGTGTGACTGTGAGGCAGACCTGCAGACTTGGACCCCCCCCCCCCACCCCCACCTTCATCAACTGGAAAAAGGTCAAGCTGACCTGCAGACCTAGATGTCCCCCCCCCCCCCCCGCCCCCCCATTCCATTAAAAAAGGTCTGTGACTTTGAGGTTGACCTGCAGACTTTGATGTTCCCTCCTTCACACCCCCCCCTCACCCACCCACCCTGCCCCACTTCCTCATTCCATTAAAAAAGGTCTGTGACTGCAAGGCTGACCTTCAGACTTCGATGCCCCCCACCCCGCCCAACATCCCCACCCCATCCACCTGCTCATGGAGTGAAGAAAATGTGTGTGCGTGACTGACCTGCAGATCTGGAGTGAAGAAAGTGTGTGTGCGTGACTGACCTGCAGATCTGGAGTGAAGAAAGTGTGTGTGCGTGACTGACCTGCAGATCTGGAGTGAAGAAAGTGTGTGTGCGTGACTGACCTGCAGATCTGGAGTGAAGAAAGTGTGTGTGCGTGACTGACCTGCAGATCTGGAGTGAAGAAAGTGTGTGTGCGTTACTGACCTGCAGATCTGGAGTGAAGAAAGTGTGTG
>OY757544.1:2290866-2300866 GCA_963584105.1 Alviniconcha strummeri
AAAGTGTGTGTGCGTGACTGACCTGCAGATCTGGAGTGAAGAAAGTGTGTGTGCGTGACTGACCTGCAGATCTGGAGTGAAGAAAGTGTGTGTGCGTGACTGACCTGCAGATCTGGATGTTGCCCCTGAGAGCAAGAGCGGGCTGGTGGTTCTCCTCAAAGTCCGTGGTGTTGAAGAAGGCCAGGGAGAAGTTGACGTAGCCGGTCAGCGTCTGGTCGGGGCTGTAGCGCATGCTGTACACCAGGCGGGGGATGAAGTCCGATGTCAGCGCGATGATGAAAGCCTGGCAACAGCAGCAGGCGTTGAGAAATCACGCCACGGCACTTAACCCTTTTACTGCCATGATGTCACTTCAAAACCACCAATGAAAGTGTCAAATTTGAAATTCTGAAGCATTTTCTTTGTGTTTTTCACATGAATGTGCAAGGACTTCCATCAAAATGCACAGTGTTGAAAGTGATTTGTTACGGGACTGCAAAATACACTGTTTGCAGATGTGTCTCTACATTTTTTTTAGCCCGGAAATTGTACAGGCCTCGCAATGAAGGGGTTAAGTAGAGGCAGGCTACCAAGATTCTGCTTGCTATTTCAGCTGTAAATGGTTCAGGAATGCCATTCAAAACCAGTTGTTTAGAGGTGAGGGCGAGGGGTCAATCAGTTTCTTTGTTCCTAAGTATTGCAATTGATTTCCTGTACATTTTTGGTCTAACCATGGAAAATTGTGGATCTGCCAATTACATCATTGAACACTGATGAAAACAGTGTTACTTACTACTTACATCACTGATGGCAGCAATGTTACACATCTGATGATGGCAGTAGTATTTACATTACTGATGACAGCAATGTTACTTACTGATGACAGCAATTTTACTTACATTACTGTTGTCAGTGTTATTGACATTACTGATGACAGCAATGTCACATTACTGATGACAACATTACTTACATTACTGATGACAGTGTTACTTACATTACTGATGACAGCAATGTCACTTACGTTACTAATGACAATGTCGTTTACGTTACTGATGACAATATTACTTACATTACTGACATCAATGTTACCTACATTACTGATGACAGCAATGTCACTAACATTCCTGATGACAGTGTTACATTACTGATGACAGCAATGTCACTTACATTACTGATAACAATACTAATGACATTACTGGCAACAACAAAGTTACATGACAAATGATGATGATGTTACTTACATTACTGATAACGGCAATGCGAGAGATTCCATACAGCACACTGTACCAGACTCCTGAAGCAGAGAAAAGATGTCATGTCAAGGAGGCATCAAAACAGCACAACGCAGCAAGTCGCTGACAGCTGTTTCACTGCAGCCATGCATACCACACAACGCAGCAAGTCGCTGACAGCTGTTTCACTGCAGCCATGCATACCACACAACGCAGCAAGTCGCTGACAGCTGTTTCACTGCAGTCATGCATACCACACAACGCAGCAAGTCGCTGACAGCTGTTTCACTGCAGCCATGCATACCACACAACGCAGCAAGTCGCTGACAGCTGTTTCACTGCAGCCATGCATACCACACAACGCAGCAAGTCGCTGACAGCTGTTTCACTGCAGCCATGCATACCAAACAGCCCAGTGTAGCAAGTCGCTGACAGCTGTTTCACTGCAGGCATGCATACCAAACAGCCCACGCAGATAGCCTCAAAGACTGAAACAATACGATACTGATCCAACAATCCAATGACTAGTCTACCAGTAACTGAACTGTCAGCTGAAGTCCACAAGTAACTGACCCGTCAGCTGACCAGTCCACCAGTAACT
Organism: Alviniconcha strummeri; assembly: GCA_963584105.1. Lineage (NCBI taxonomy): Eukaryota > Metazoa > Mollusca > Gastropoda > Provannidae > Alviniconcha > Alviniconcha strummeri. The sequence continues at coordinate 2,292,679 of OY757544.1, forward strand.
GACCTGTCAGCTGACCAGTCCACCAGTAACTGAACTGTCAGCTGACCAGTCCACCAGTAACTGACATGTCAGCTGTACAGTCTACCAGTAACTGAACTGTCAGCTGACCAGTCCACCAGTAACTGAACTGGACTGTACAGCTGACAAGCTGTACAGTCCAGTCCAAGATGGTATCTATGCACTTGGAAAAACCCATGTATGTCCCTCAGACATTTTCCCAGTTCTACATTTGAAACAGTTCCCATGTTGGTTTGACTGACAAAACAAGGAAAATCACTGAGAATTTCTCCCAACTGCACCCTTTCTTTGTATTTGTGACTCCTGTACTACAGCAACACAAGCCTGTTTAGAAGAGAAGCAAAAGGTCATTACCCATACCTTTAAAAAAAAAAAAGTGTTAGCAATAGAAAGCAAACTGAAATGCATGCTATTTTGCTACTACAACGCTGAAGAGTTGCGTTTTGAGTCTTTTGGTCCAAATTAATGCCTTCTTTATGTGGAGCAAGTTTAGCAACTGACCAATGGTAGCTGCTCGTTCAGCGATGGGCCGACGGAGCTGTGTGGTGAACTTGTTGGCATCCACACGGATCTCCATGATGTTGTTCATCAGAGCAAACAGTGGAGCCAAGGGGAATGCAGCACAGAAGATGGTCAGGAACCCAAACTGCAGCACTGGAGAAAACAACAACAAGAAAACACATGACAGATCCAGACCAATGGGAAAGCAGCACAGAAGATGGCAAGGAAGGACTGACAAAAATCACACACACACAACGCCAGTACTGGCCAATAAGAAGGCAAACACAACACACACAAGTACTGGCCAATAAGAAGGCAAACACAACACACACAAGTACTGGCCAATAAGAAGGCAAAACACAACACACACAAGTACTGGCCAATAAGAAGGCAAAACACAACACACACAAGTACTGGCCAATAAGAAGGCAAACACAACACACACAAGTACTGGCCAATAAGAAGGCAAAACACAACACACACAAGTACTGGCCAATAAGAAGGCAAACACAACACACACAAGTACTGGCCAATAAGAAGGCAAACACAACACACACAAGTACTGGCCAATAAGAAGGCAAACACAACACACACAAGTACTGGCCAATAAGAAGGCAACATGGAAACTGACTGGGACCTAAACAGAAGCACACACAACTAAAGCCTCAGACTCCACAGAGATATTTTGTACAAGCCAGTGACTTTACAGTGCCCCTCACTACTGTGTACAGAGAACCTGCCAACTCTGCGCAACACCTGGAGAGCACCACCTCCATCCTTGTCCCATCCAACCAAGTCCATACTGTTATCAGGTGGATGCTGCCACTGCTGTGGGTGGCTTTCTTTTCTGCGGGGAAAGGGACCGCAATTTTACAGACGAAAATGACATTATGGGACACAACTCGTACCCCCTCTAAAGGTTTCAATTCTGCCCCCGCTTTTTCCCCTTCACTGGCACCACAGACTGTCTGTTCCATTAAAATCTAGTCATTTCAAGAGGTAGTTTTTGCTTTTGGAAATCACGGCATCTAGACACCTTTGTCCCAGCAATCTGCTATCTACAGACGACATCAAATCTTCTAGAAAGCACAACTTCTGCTATGGGATCAGGCGCACAGACATAAGCAACCAGCAGCTGTTTCAGAAGTTGAAAAGGGGTGGGGGTGGGGGGGAACCAAGACAAAGTGGGTGAGTGCAGACCCAGCACTGACCCATTTCCAGGTACTCGTAGAAGAGGGAGGTGCTGCTGGCGGGCTGCAGCTTGAAGTCTTTCTCCCACGGTGTGCGCGCTAGCTTCTGCTCCCTCGTCTCCTTGGAGCACTTCCGCTTCACCAGCTTGATCAGCTTCCTGCAAAAAGACACTTTTCCTTCACACCAGCTTGATCGGCTTCCTGCAAAAAGACACTTTTCCTTCACACCAGCTTGATCGGCTTCCTGCAAAAAGACACTTTTCCTTCACACCAGCTTGATCGGCTTCCTGCAAAAAGACACTTTTCCTTCACACCAGCTTGATCGGCTTCCTGCAAAAAGACACTTTTCCTTCACATCAGCTTGATCAGCTTCCTGCAAAAAGACACTTTTCCTTCACACCAGCTTGATCAGCTTCCTGCAAAAAGACACTTTTCCTTCACACCAGCTTGATCGGCCTCCTGCAAAAAGACACTTTTCCTTCACACCAGCTTGATCGGCTTCCTGCAAAAAGACACTTTTCCTTCACACCAGCTTGATCAGTACAGGATTCAAATGAAGCTGTGCCAACTTCAGATCAGTTGTAGTGTGTGTCTGTATTCCTGCTGGTCAGCAGTGGCTTCCAGTACTTGCTGAGGCACCGACAGTGGAAGATGTCACACCTGTCAACTGTAAACACAGGCTGCTACTACAAAAAAGGGAGCGGACACCTAAAAGAGAAACACTACACCTCCTGCTGCACCATAAAATGAATGCAAACGTCAGCTTTGCTTGTTAGCTTTGCTGCAGGCACAGTCAACTTCTTCATTCAGTTTGCACAGTTTCTGAGGTCAAAATCTGCACACACACACACCCTGAGCAGCTGTGGAAAATTGTTGCACACCACAGTGCCAAGAGAACTCAAACTCAAAAACTTCATTTTCAAAGGACTGTATTTTAGGTTCATTTAGACCTGTCTAACAAGCTGTCCTTGATAAACTGCTAATTAAGCTAAAAATGGGGGGGGGGGGGGGGGGGGGGATTAAGTAAAAGGAAAAAAAAACCTCTCTAGACTCATTCAAATCTAATCTAAAAACATTTATTTTCCCAAAATTGTAGACCTGCCATGTTTTCTGTTCTGTGTGTCTTTATTCATTCCAAATCTCCTGGGCGTTTAAGCTGTGTATATTTAGCTTTGTATAGTCTGAATGCTTGTGTGTGTGTGTGTGTGTGTGTGTGTGTGTGTGTGTGTGTGTGTGTGTGTGTGTGTGTGTGTGTGTGTGCGGGTGCCTGTGTGTGTGTGTGTGTGTGTGTGTGTGGGGGGGGGGGGGGTGCCTGTGTGTGTGTATACACGCTTAGAATAGTCTCTAGGGACAAGATTTTGCGCTTTAAAAATACTTTAATTCTTTATTATTACTTATTGTTATTAGTTATTATTGTTAAGAGAATTAAGTACAGAGGTCCACTGAGTGACTTGCTATCAGAGCAAGCGGTCATGCACTCACGGGATGACGATCTCGATGAGGTTGTTCTGGATGAGCTGCTTGCCCACCATGATGATGGCCAGCTGGATGCACAGCTCTATCAGACACCCACCGGCATCGCACTGCAACAGGCAAGGGGGGGGGAAGGGTGTGTGTGGGGGGGGGTACATGATTGTAAGAACAATGCACTGATGGTCTGCCGCCTAACAGTTCATGCACCAGGATTCATCTCACATACATGCTGCATGGAATTATAAAAAATACAAGAACAGAAAAGACCACTCTCTGCAAAGTATTGCCAGTGTGTGTGTGTGTGTGTGTGTGTGTGTGTGTGTGTGTGTGTGTGTGTGTGTGTGTGTGTGTGTGCGTGTGTGTGTGTGTGCATGTGTGTATGTGCATGTGTACTCTGCAAAGTATTGCCAGTGTGTGCATGTGTGTGTGTGTGTGTGTATGTGTGCGTGAATGCATGCGTGCCTGTGTACATGTGTATGTGCATGCGTACACAGACATGCACATGCGATGTGGATGGGTCACCGTTTGTGTGTTTATTATAGTAATTTTGTACACTGTTTGGGATGGACTTGCATTACACTATTGCTACGTATTAATGACCTAACATGTACTGTAAAGTTAGTTAATTGCATGTGCCTATGATGGCAAATTTCACCGATCTATGTGCATGTATGTAAATAAGTGCCTTCTGCATGCACAGCTCCTACCAACTCTGATCACGGAGGATTAACAAAACAAGTGATCACCAAAACCAAAACACCCCAAAAACAACAACACACTAACCTCCTCCTGTCGAGCACCAAAGATTGTTTTGTACTTTCCTGGGCGTCCGACAAACCTGAAAGACAGAGGGTACACAGTCAGTGTCGGACATGGCAGACAGTCTCAGCATCAGTTCATGACAGTGTAAAGAGTCAGACGCAGATTGTGCACAGTCAGTGTCAGACATGGCTGACAGATGACAGTGTAAAGAGTCAGATGCAGATTGTGTATTCAGTGTCAGACACGGCTGACAGTGTAAAGAGTCTGATGCAGATTGCGTACAGTCAGTGTCAGACACGGCTGACAGATGACAGTGTAAAGAGTCAGATGCAGATTGTGTAGTCAGTGTCAGACATGGCTAACAGATGACAGTGTAAAGAGTCTGATGCAGATTGTGCACAGTGTCAGATATGGCTGACAGTCACAGCATCAATTCATCACAGGGTCCGAGTAAAGAGATGCAGACTGTGCAGTCAGAAATGGGCCCATCACCACAGAAGCAGTCTCTAGAAACAAAAAAAGAATCTCAGGCCCTATCAAAAGGAACAGAATGAAAAATACACAGCAGTTTTTCACTAAATGTTTGGTCCCATTTGCTAAACTGAAAATATGCCCCAGTGATCACAGCAGACATTTTTAAAGCTGGTATGACGTCTGTAAGGTGGAGAAAGTGGTTCACAGTAACTGGTCAGATAATAACTGTACCCAGTCAGATACTGCATAACCATCTATGCTACTACTGATACAGCTGTACTAGCAAACACCCAGCTCCCTTCCCTGTCTAGAACACACACACACACACACACACACACACACACACACACACACACACACACACACACACACACACACACACACACAAACACACACACACACACAAACACAAACACACACACACACTCTCTCTGTAGTTTTTGTTGCTTTTTCTTTGAGAACATATCCAACAGTCTGACAGATTGCTGATTTTTTCACCCAGTATATGCTGATCTTAACCGGTAAAATACCAGAAATTACTGGTTAACACAAACCCTGATGCCCGTGAGTGCTGCCATTTTGTGCCCTGCAGTCTGTATCTGTGATGTCATGAACATGGCAGGAATGTGTAAGAAAAGAGTAAAGTATTGCGTGAGCAAGCCCCTTTCTGCTCTTCATCAGTAAAGAGTCAACCAATATGGCTGTACCCTGAGGACCCTCAATTTGAAACCCAAAAGTACCTCTTTTTAACCTAAATACTGACAGAGACCTGTGACCTGCTCCTGAAGAAGGCGACGCAGACAATGGAGGAGCTCAACTCTAAAGCCCAAAAGGACTTCTTTTTAACCTAAATACTGACAGAGCGCCCTGACCTGCCCTTGAAGAAGGCGATGTAGACAATGGAGGAGAAGTAGTTGACAAACTGCAGCAGGAAGAGCTTGATGGTGATGCTGTTGTCGTATTCACTCTGGGTCCGCAGGCACTCCCAGTCCGTCAACCAGAAGGCCAGGTAACCATACACCTGTCAACAACAAGGTCACATACAGACGGTGGAACAGATGTGGCCGTCACTCTGGTCTGCAGGCACTCCCAGTCACTGAGTCAGTCAACCAGAATGCCAGGTAACCATACACCTGTCAACAACAAGGTCACATAGAGATGGTGGAACAGATGTGGCCATCACTCTGGTCTGCAGACACTCCCAGTAACCAAGTCAGTCAACCAGAAAGCCAGGTAATCATACACCTGTCAACAACAAGGTCACAACTACATGGTGATACAAAGGCGGCTGTCACTCTGCGTCTGCAGACACTCCCAGTCAATCAACTGCCCAACTGTTCATTCAACACATAATATTCAGTCGTCCTGTCATACCTCACAGCTGTGTGGTATGACTGAACTTAATTTAAATGTCATGACAGCTGTGTGGTACATGACAGAACTTAAATGTCATGATGTCTGTGTGGTATGACTGAACTTAAATGTCATGATGTCTGTGTGGCACATGACTGAACTTAAATGTCATGATGTCTGTGTGGTATGACTGAACTTAAATGTCATGATGTCTGTGTGGTATGACTGAACTTAAATGTCATAACGTGTAAGTTCAGTCATACCACACAGACGTCACGTCATTTAAGTTTGAAGGCAATGCTATTTACAGTTAAGAACTCATAGTCCATCTGCACTAGAGAATGCACAGAAAAAGGAAAATGTGGAGTGAGGACCACTCAACACTCACAATGTTCAGAAGGATGATGATGAGCAAGTTGATGAGGGCAGCGGTGACAGTGGTGACCAGGCTGGCGTTCTTGTACACCAGGTCGACGGTGAGTGTGGTGATCTCACTGGAGTTGGCGCTCACTACCCTGTCGGGAATCAACTGGAGAGCCGCCAGCATGGACACGCGGTAGGCGATCACGCCCACCACTGATATGATGGCTATGGCAGCCTGGCAAACACAGCTCGTCATTACAACACAGAATACAGAGCATTACACCCACCACACAGACAGCTCATCATTACAACACAGAATACAGAGCATTACACCCACCACACAGACAGCTCATCATTACAACACAGAATACAGAGCATTACTACACCCACCACACAGACAGCTCATCATTACAACACAGAATACAGAGCATTACTACACCCACCACACAGACAGCTCATCATTACAACACAGAATACAGAGCATTACTACACCCACCACACAGACAGCTCATCATTACAACACAGAATACAGAGCATCACACCCACCACAAAGACAGTTCATCATTACAACACAGAATACAGAGCATCACGCCCACCACACAGACAGCTCATCATTACAACACAGAATACAGAGCATTACTACACCCACCACACAGACAGCTCATCATTACAACACAGAATACAGAGCATTACTACACCCACCACACAGACAGCTCATCATTACAACACAGAATACAGAGCATCACACCCACCACAAACACAGCTCATCATTACAACACAGAATACAGAGCATCACGCCCACCACTGATAAGATGGCTATGGCAGCCTGTAAAGGACAGCTGTACATTCACAATAACACAGAAAGCACTACGGTGGAGTTAAGTGTTCTTAGACATGTTTCATTGATGTTTACATTCCTCCCCATTCACACGCACACAGTCGCAGATATACCTATCCCCCATCCCCTAACACACACACACACACACACACACACACAAACTACATGCACATCACACACACACACAAACTAAATGCACATCACACACACACACACACACACACACACACAGACATAACAATGCAGAGCCAGAAGCCGAGAGCCATGAGCCAGACTGACCAGGAACAGCATGACGGTGTAGGAGCACATGAAGATAGGGAAGCGGCGGCGCCAGAATGGCAGATGAGGCTCCTTCAGCTGAAACAACAACACACCTTATAATGTTATATACACTGTGTACAGATGAGGCTCCTTCAGCTGAAACAACAACACACCTTATAATGTTATATACACTGTGTACAGATGGGGCTCCTTCAGCTGAAACAACAACACACCTTATATACACTGTGTACAGATGAGGCTCCTTCAGCTGAAACAACAACACACCTTATAATGTTATATACACTGTGTACAGATGAGGCTCCTTCAGCTGAAACAACAACACACCTTATAATGTTATATACACTGTGTACAGATGGGGCTCCTTCAGCTGAAACAACAACACACCTTATATACACTGTGTACAGATGAGGCTCCTTCAGCTGAAACAACAACACACCTTATATACACTGTGTACAGATGAGGCTCCTTCAGCTGAAACAACAACACACCTTATATACACTGTGTACAGATGAGGCTCCTTCAGCTGAAACAACAACACACCTTATATACACTGTGTACAGATGAGGCTCCTTCAGCTGAAACAACAACACACCTTATATACACTGTGTACAGATGAGGCTCCTTCAGCTGAAACAACAACACACCTTATATACACTGTGTACAGATGAGGCTCCTTCAGCTGAAACAACAACACACCTTATATACACTGTGTACAGATGAGGCTCCTTCAGCTGAAACAACAACACACCTTATATACACTGTGTACAGATGGGGCACTTCAGCTGAAACAACAACACACCTTATATACACTGTGTACAGATGGGGCACTTCAGCTGAAACAACAACACACCTTATATACACTGTGTACAGATGAGGCTCCTTCAGCTGAAACAACAACACACCTTATATACACTGTGTACAGATGGGGCACTTC